>CM042330.1:17391308-17471308 GCA_023566125.1 Zingel zingel | reverse complement strand
GGTAAACAGAAACACAACCCACATCAATCCAGCTGTATGACTCACAGCCATACAGCATGGGGACCCACTGATGGGGCACCTGCTGAGATTGAGGGTCCCCTTGTCTCCCTCTGTTTGCTCCTGATAACATTGCTGGAATTGGTCCTCAGCCACCCTTCACATTAATCAAAAACCCTGGGACAAAACAATTGTTCTGAGCTGGTCCCCCACACTGGTGCTTTCATGGCCGCTGGACTCATAAAAACATCCTCACCCCACCAGCGGCAAATAATGTACGTCATCAGCGGCTGCAGCACCAAAGTCCTGCTTGCAAACAAGCGACTGACAACAGGCGGCGCAGGACTGAGGATTTTAAATATCCTCCTTTCTGCTCCCGTTGTGACTGCTATCACACTGCACCTGGAAATATATTACACCTTCCACTCCAAAAAACATTGTGTGCTTTATTTCCATCAGGATGACTTCAAATCTGTTGCTGGTGAAAAACTAAAAATGTGTTGATAATGGAATGGAAAATTGTATCTTGCCAGTCAATTAAAAGAAAAACCTTACTTTCACCCTCCGGATCTTTCGGAACCTGAGCACATTAAATTCACATTTCACTGATATATTGCAATTGTTATCACTTTCCGTGGTAAAGCAGGATCTGTTTATCACTTTAGTGTCTTCTTAATCCATTTTAAAGCTCTGTCCCTTTAAGGAACACCGTCATAATTGTCTCATCATTTCTGAGTGAATCTGACAGGGTGTCAACATTTACACGTTCCCTGTCCCATCTGGTGTGATTTCTCATTGAGTGTGAATCGCAGCCCTTTTCAAAACAAAGCAAGGATTAGTGTACGTGCAAGAATGCTTGGTTCATATCCGCCCTGCAGGGGACTTCTTTTTACCATTTAAAGTTTTGTGCAAATTCAGAATAAATGAATAAACCATAATGGCAGCGTGCCGGTGGGAGATGAAAGTGAACACCTGTCACTGTCAGCAGTCTGCAGCTTCCCACCAAGGATGGGCTGATTCACAGAAGGTTACCTTGTGTCTGTAGGACTCGAGCAAGGGGACTGGCAGCTGATAACTCAGCACTGGACTATACTCCCACTGAGGATAGAGAGGGGGGCACTTATCATAACTGACCCCTATCTGCTGTCAACAGGAGATTCATTTATCATCTTTTGAAGCTCGTATCACTCCCTCACATTTGCAAGCTCAGGAACTCAGGAACGTTTTCACACTTTATTTCTAGCAGGGACTGACTCTTTTTTTAGCAGTCAGATTTTTTTCTCCTCTGCTTTACTTTCTAAATTCATCTTTGTCATATTTTCTGTTTCTCACCCTTTTAAATGACTTTTGCCTGTTTCTCTCTAACACACACTTGTTTTGGTCTCTACCATTTATTCTACCTCCATGACTCCCCCCTGCCTGTTTTTGAACGATAGCTTTCCATTTGTCTGTTTCTATATAAGTTTTAGCTTTCTCTCCACCTCACATGGAGAATTATTGAGATCCTTTCCTTTCCCTGTCTGTCTCTTTATCTGTCTGTCGACCTCTGTCTATCTTTATACACACACTCCTCCTCCCACCCTGCACACCACGAGCCCTTGAGCTGGAACACTGGTACTCATGGGAGCTGACATGGAGCGAAAGACGCTGGTCCTCCATAGCCTGGCTCCGACCTCCTACGTACTTCCGCTCAATTTTCATTTTCCTTCAGTACTACTTCTGGGTTTGCGGTATATTCCTGGGTTTTCTCCGGTCAAATCTTGACTGGTCCAATCAGCAAACAGAGGGAGTGGCTGAGAACGATAATGTTGAGGTTGTGCGCTAGTTTGAGTTGTAGTTCCGTAATGGCGGCAGAGAAAGATGCAAGCGAAGCCATTCGGTCCGTTGTGGCAACGCTGCAGAATATCCAGAAGTTAAAGCCCGAGCAACAATCTTTGCTGGGTTTTGTTGGTGGCCATGATGTCGTGGCCCTCCTCCCCACGGGGTCTGGGAAAAGTTTGATTTTCCAGCTCGCTCCGTAAGTGGTGAAGGAGTTGGCTAAGGCGAACGCTAGCGATGCTAAGCCGACGTCACGACCAAACGTTAGCGATTGTTATGGCAGATCCAGAGTGGCTCTGGGCAGATCCAATAGTTTTAAACTTCAACAGAGTACCCACCTTCAAGGAAGTTAACACGTATCAATGGAGAGAGGCCAGACTCTCTGTACAAATGAAATGTACGAGAGTCTAGTAGGACCAGGCTAGGTCCTCCAATCCAACACAGGAGATGAGAAAAAATAAATTCTCTGATCCGGTTTCTTCCCATCAGTGGAGGCCATTCTGCTGTGAATATGACATCCAAAAGACAAGCTTAGATTTGTATTTGCTTTGCATAAATTGCTTCAGCTAGGGAAATTAAGTTCAAGTCTATTTATCTCCTCTGCAAAGAGAGATCCTCTGAAAAGCGATGATTTTTAATCCATCTCCATAACTAAAGGGAGCGTAGAATCGATTTCACCTCAGGTGTCAACACAGTGATGAAATATGGGATTTCATTAAAATCACAAGCAAATTCCCCCAAACTACAGGCCATCAGCCCATTGAGGCTTAGCAAATGTTGACGTTTGCATTATCATAGTCACACTTCAGCAACTTATAAGTGCTTTCAGGGGCATCACAAAATGTCTGACTGCCTGTTCCTGCAACCTGGCTTGGTGGGCTTTACAGAGAATCTGTGATCCGAATCCCTCCATCAACGCAATGAACCCTTCAAGGGCAACTCCTTGTGCAAGGACCCACACACACATGCAGGCATGCACATTCAACCACACACGGACATACAGATGCAGTATGTGCACAAGGCAGATTAGATTGTGCAAATATTTAACGAGAAATGACGTTCAAATTGAAGAAACCATATCCCCATTATTACACTGGTTAGCAGTTAGCATTTGTTAACTCCCCTATGACACTGGCAATGCAGTTTGTGTTTGGCACAAGTTCTAATAATGTCCATGATAGTTCCTCTTGGTATATTAATGCACCTGGAACTTCAGGATGATTTTCTTTCTTTCAAGTTATCTCATATTGCTTTGAAAGCTCACATCAAAGTGTGCTGAGTGCTTTTAAAGCTGAAAGATGCTGGCAGTGAACCTGCTATGTCCTACTTATGTACTGTAGAAGTGTTCATTACTTAATTCTCGTTAAGTTACTATCCGTTTCCATTATGTTTTTATTCTGTCTGTGCATACAGTATCAGGTTGGTAATGGCTGTTTTATGTGCTGCCGCAGCTGCAATGGGTGAAAATGTCTTTTGTTCGTTCTTCCTGTCACAGTGAATGGGAGTTATATTTGAATCCACTGGGATTTGTTGTCAGTGTTTGCTCTGCTGCAGGTAAACAGACTCCCATTGAAAAACTACATGAACACAGGGAGAACATAAAAACAGAGAGGGTGGGGGGCGACCTCTAGCTCACCCAGTAAGAGCGTGTGCCCCATGTAGGCTGAGGCCTTTGCAACGGCCCGTGTTCGAGACCAACCTGTGGCCCTTTGCTGCGTGTCATCCCCCATCTCTGCCCCACCTTTCCTGTCTATTCACTGTCACTCTGAAATAAAGGGAAAAAAGCCCAAAAAAAAATTAAAAAAAAAAAAATACAGAAAGGGTGGGGACTTGGAATACACCGTCCCTGTACTACTGTACTGAAACAACACACCCCTGGTACTGTATATTTAAAGAGTCTTTCAATAGTGTCCTCTGGGTATCTACAGTACAACCTCAGTGACCTCCACAGACAGATAATCGAACATTATCCAGAACTTTTTTTTGCTCAACACATGGGCACAGTTTTAGTTTCTATTGACTGATGTGTCACTGCCATTCCGCCTGTCTGAAACTCTGTGAAAAGTGGCAGCTGTCTCTGAAGTGCTGCCTTGCTCATTTTTAATAAATCATCCCGTCACTCTACTCTCCATTCTCTCCCTCTCTATCCCCTGCCTCTCTAGGTTCATCCCTTTCACTACTTATCTAAGCCTGCTGCCTCTTCCGTCCTCGCCACTCTCTATCTCTGTTCTCTTTCCCTCCCTTTACTTACCCCATTTCTGCTTGTCTGTCTTTATCTCTCCCAGCTGCCAATCTCTTCGTCCCTCTCCTACCATCTCCAACTCCCCCGCTTTAATACTTTGCTTCCTCTTCCTTCTCTTTCACGCTCTCTATTTCACGCTCTCTCTCTCTCTCTCTCTCCTTTCCAGTCTCTTTTTAGAAGCTCTTATCATTACTAAGTTGCTCAAAAAAGAGCTGCTTCCTCTATCATCTCCTCTGGGAGTGCTGGTACATTGAGCTTGTTCTAAACTAAGGCTCAGGGTCCTTGGATAAAGCCAGGTACAGGTTCCTTACTTTTGCAAAGTGATGGTAAAGCTAGGTTGGTATAATTAATGAGGAAGGACTGTGCCATTTCTTCAGTTTATTTTAGATGCTCCCAGTCTCTCCACCTTTGGCGATCTCACCCTTTATAATAGGCACCGAAACACCTTACCCTATATGTGCATATATATGTGAGTGTGAATAGATATACCGCCACTGGAAAAGACTTAGGAAATGATGACGCTGCCATATGAAGTACTCTCGTAAATAAGCCCAAAGTATATTGGCAATCCTTCATCACAGTAGGCAAACCTGACTTTATGAGAAGTTGGTGTCCACTCCTTGTTACGCATTTCAGCATAAATAACTGCACGTAAATAATAGTTGATTAGCCCGGATGTGGGAGGTGATACTTGTGATCTATAGTATAACTTTTTCTCACGTTACCTCTCCGTCTCTAATTCTATTTTCTCTCATTCAGTGCGCACTCACTATATTTCACCACGTGAAATCAAACAAATGTCTTTTAACCTGGTGGCGTGACATTCAGCCCGGGGTGCCTGCCATGTCATGCGGTACACACATCTAACACAAAGTGATGAGACATCTGAAGATTTTGCTCGACTCCCTCCCTCTCCTGACCCTGCCTTTAGTCTCCCTCTTCATCTCCCCTGCTGTGAACTGAATAAATTGCTTGACTTGATATTGTTGCTGTAGCATTACCATACCAACTAGGCCATTTGGGGGGGAAGTTAAAATTGCAGTGGCAAGGGCGATAACTCTCTCTGCCGCACTATGTAACTGCTGATTGCAGACACAAAGTGCACTGGTGTGGGAAAATATTCGGCACAACAAATCCTTGTTAAGACCCACCAATCTGTTGGATCTCTGTCCAGCTCACCTCAGGAGCAAATGTTTCATTTAGCTAATAAGGTAAAGGTTGGGCTTTTGCTAGTGTGGGGTTGAAGATATAAATTGTTTCAGGCAGCAGAGCGAGGGAGGGAGTATACAGTGTTAAGGGATGACAACAGGTAAAATTCACTGTATTATCATTTAATTAAAAGAATAATGCAACATTTTGGGAAACACGCTTATTCACTTTCTCCCCAAGAGTTAGATGAGAAGATTGATACAACTCTCAGGTTTGTATTTAAAGCTAGTACCAGCAGCTGGTTAGGCTAGCTTAGTATAAAGTCTGGAAACACGGGGAAACACCTAGCCTGGAACTGTCAAAAGGTAAATAAATTTGCTTACAAGCAGCGCTAAAGCTCACAAATTAACACACTATATCTTCTTCGTAAAATCTGAGAAGATATAACACTTTCATGTATGTACAGTACGGTATTAGAAGCTAGTGCCATCATCTGGTTAGCTTAGAAAACCAGCACCTCTGCCTATGAATGAACACTGATGAACACTCATTTTTACAATCTGTACAACAATCAAAGAGTATATAACATTTTGTGGTTTTATGGGGGTTTACGTGCTGCTGGATTATTCCATGGCCGGGGGAAATTGCCAGGCACCTAGTCTATATCCACAAAGTTCCACTTCTGTGATTGCTCCATTGCCGCCAGAAATTCCACCGACGATTGTGATTGGTTTAAAGAAAT
The DNA here is from genome assembly GCA_023566125.1 of Zingel zingel. Classification (NCBI taxonomy): domain Eukaryota; kingdom Metazoa; phylum Chordata; class Actinopteri; order Perciformes; family Percidae; genus Zingel; species Zingel zingel. The sequence goes on along the minus strand of CM042330.1, from coordinate 17,465,360 downwards.
GCCAATAAACCACAGCACGTTTTTCCTCCGCAGTGGTGTGGAGGAAGGTCTGGCAAAGTGAGACTACCAGGCACCAAGCGGAGACTACAGGAAGTTACTGCTCCTGGCAAAGAAATTCAGCACATAACCCATACATTTAAAACTAACTGTTTTTTTAATTTTTTTGTAAAACGAAATATAATGTGTTAAATAGTGTGCTTTAGAGGTGCTCGAAAGCAGATTTTGTTAGCTGTGGACAGATCCAGGCTAGCTTCACCCCCCCCTCTGGCTTTAGCTTCATATTTAGCTGAAAGACATGAGAGTGGTATCAATTGTATCTCCTAACTCAAGGCAAGAAAGTGAATAAGTGCATTTCAAAGAATTGCAAACCATTTCTTTAATTTAGTCTTCATACCACTGATATCCTTTTGCATTCAAGATGTCCAGATCCAAACCAAGTGGAAGAAGAAACTTTGCACCAACACAGGGTAAACACTGTCAGCCAATATCAACTCACACAGCATTCAGCACACAGCTCCTTTCAATCCCTCTGGTAAACAATCTTGGTAGGGGGAGATTGAAAACTGCAAGCACCCGCACCCAGATTTACATTCCAATCAAGTGACACCCCTGTCAGAAAAAGGCTTCATTTTCTCCCCTCTAAAGCACACAAACACACACTCCATTATTACAAAGAAACACACATACAAAAAGCACACCTGATGTTAACAAACCCTGTGCCACTTTTACTCACCCCACTATCTCTCTACTCTTTTCTGCCTTCCCCACACACAGACAGACAGACAGACAGACAGACAGACAGACAGACAGACAGACAGACAGACAGACAGACAGACAGACAGACAGACAGACAGACAGACAGACAGACAGACAGACAGACAGACAGACAGACACACACACACACACACACACACACACACACACACACACACACACACACACACACACACACACACACACACACACACACACACACACACACAGTGATTTATCAGGAGCTATTACTTTACGATGATGTTTGCACCCTGGGAAAATCAGAAGTGCTGCTTCATTTGAAGCAAGGCAAGGCTCATGAAAAACCTATATGGCTTGAATGGTTTCAAAAGAATAATAATCCTTGATGGTGCTAACTTTGCTCTAAATGTCACAGTGCAAATGTCACCAGGGAGTTGTTCTCGTAGGGCTGCAGCTATATGCTTGATAAGACATGACCTGAAACAAATATTGACTCTAAACTGGGAACACTGAGCACACCCAATTATAGTCCAGAACAAATACTCCTTGAATAGCAATGTTATAATTACAAATAAAACAGGAGGAACATTTTTCTCTGAAGTAATTTATTGCCTTTAAACTGTGAGAGAGGACAATATGTTGATCATGAAAACTACACTTGACAAGGCACAAGATAGCTGTAAAGCAAGGAGCACACATACATACATATATATACATACATTTCGGTGGGACGCAGGGGACACGTCCCCCTTAATATTTAGAACATGTGCATTGCATTGTCTCCCCTAAAAACATAAAAGTAGCAGAGGACATTTATTTTGAAACAGTGTTGAAACGAAACCTACGCCCTTGGTTCTGGGAGCTCAGTCCATCAGCGATGAGCAGACAGACCGGCAGAGAGGCAGACAGGCTGCTCCACTGGCTGCAACACAAGACACGAGCGGGGAGGGGAAGCAGGACCCATGTCCTGTGTTGCAGCCTCTGGCCCAGCCAACAGGTCACCTTCAGATTGGGCCGGCAACAGCTGATCCACTGTGAAGAGGAAGACAGAGGAAGGAAATGAGGGGGAGAGGGAGGGGGCAGAAAGAGAGATAAAGTCATTTACAATAGATTCTTGTGTGAGAGACGGAGTAAGCAGGCGGGTGAAAATGAGAGGAAAAGAAGTGACAGACTGTGTCAGACAGGGAGGGGAGAGGGAAATGAACAAGAAGGGTAATAGAATGAAGGAAAATACTAATGGAGAGCGAATGAAGAGCAAGAAAGAGAGCACTAAAAGGGCGATGGACCTCCACAGACACCACATTCACCACCTGGCCAATGAAATTAGCCTTTTTCACCTTGTGAAGAGGGGGTTGGCCTTCCAAGCTACATCTCATATCCACCTTGCTTGACACCTAGAGAAAAAGGCTCCTCGTGCCCAAATTGCCTGACTAGAAGGTTAATGACTACTACTGCCACTGGTCCATAGAAACAAATGTCCGTATATAAAAGCCCTGTGGCAGATTTGTGTCAATGTCATTGAAAATAAATGTAAACATTATTATGGTTATGCATTGCGTGTTGAAAAGAAATCAGATCTGTTGGGGAAGATTTGGGTGTAAAAATCAGACATTTGTGTGCAAGCAAAAGACTGTCTTTGGTTCTAATGGGAAAGCGGTTTGTCATCAAATAGGCAGAAGGCATGCAATCAATTCCCAAACCAACCCCAAGTTATTCTCTCTCGCTTTGTGTCTCTCTGGGAGTCTGCCATGTAACTGGCATTAAAAGGTCAAAACTGAGTGAACTCAAAGCAGCATGTATCACAAGCAAAGGTCTGGAAATGTCATGGCTTCACAGACATGTCCTTGTATCTGCAGAAGGAACATCAACAGGCAAAATAACAAAAATAATCAACCACCCTTTTTTCTGTGACATTTACCCCAAGTTTCTGATGTGGCGTATTGCAGTCAGGATCAGTCTTTTACATCAGCTTCAATAGTTAAACCAGACTTCTGCTTTTGTGATGCGGTACGGTTAGGCAATTACATGACTATCTTTCTCTCGCCTAGTTCCTTGTATGAAAATGGGTCCAACCTAGATTTGAGACTACAGGGATCTGAACTCTGAGGATAGATGAAAGGAGCTGAAGGACAAAGCAAGAAAAAAACGAAAGTAGAGGAGAGCCTGGGGCAACATTTAATTCATTTAACCCTTTTTACGATTCTGAATAAAAAGCCTGTAAAAGAGAACATACATATTTTGAAGAAAAAAAATGTAAATACAGTCGGGATTTTAAATTGGTTTGCCGAACACTTTGGAATGATGCTTTTAAAGAATGCTGTCAGGAATAGCTGATCTACTATATCAAGTGCATGAGACAATACCGGGCATTGGCTTCTTTAGTAACCAAAGTCACAGTGCATTGCTTCTTTCATATAGGACATTTGACAAAAAACAGTGACTAATAATGGATGGATTAATGGAAACTGCTCAAAGCATGGCTGTGGTGAGAAAGAGGCCACCCAGATTGTAAATTTAATCGTTGTGAATTGCCTTTCATTACCACAGCAACAATGGGTTTTTGACAGAACTGAAATGACTTTGCCAGGCGAAAGTTGCTGCAGATGCACTGTGCACTTGTAATTGAAGTATTAATGTTGAGCAATAAGTCCCACGTATTCTCCATAATCAGGACAATGATCACACAGAGTGACATTGATATATGTGCCGTGCATCCCTTTAACCAAAACCTTATAATTCGAAAAGATCCTCCCCTATTCAAAGATTTACACAATGGACGCCTCAACAATGGTCCATTGTGCCAGCTGTAACAATGGTGTGGCTCCTCTGATCAGTTTGTGATATGGAGGCAGATTTTAGTTTGCTGGCTGATCATGAGGAGAGAAAATACACAGTATGATTCCTACATTCACAAGGAAATTGTTGGAGGAAACAAAAGAAAATCAGCACCAGATTCACAGATTTACATAACGCCAGTGCCCCTATCTTTCCCCAAGCTTTATGTTTACTGTTGTATAAATATGTTCATAATGAGACCGTCTACAGAGCCCAAGAAGTGGGAAAAAAATACAGCTGTCAAATTACTCATGGCACACACAAGGCAAAATACGTCATTGGGTCTATCCATAATTTAACAGCGATGACAGTACAAATGTTTAGAGAAATTCATAGGCATGTGGATCCATACATGTACGTTAAATGCATCTGTATGCTTAAGGTCAGTGAGCCTTGAAGATTGGCTCTGCAACAATCCGTTAGCTGTCTGGGATTTAAAAGGGAAAAGAAATGTCTGGCAGCCACTTTGGGTGTGAGGCTTTGTGCCCATTCATTTACTCTTTAAGCAAGGCCGCAGGGAGCTGAATAACAAACAAACAGGCACCATCGTTTCTACACAAGATTTTACACCATAGTCTTAGACATAACTTTTCACTTTTAAGCCTGATGTCTAACCGACGACTTTTACTGATAACTTTAAATGACAACCATTTGATAAATCAGACGGCAGCACACATTCAGGTAAACCCAAGGTTGACTGTTTGGTATCTGTCAAACACAGCAGTTAAACTTTCCCATCATACCTATTCAAAAACTAATGGCAAAGAGGCTTTCTACCTTACTGTTAAAGTTATGTACTCATAGAAAGCTTTTCAATGCTTTTCAGGGCCTGTCTTTGAAGACTAACCTAACATTTTATTATGAAAAGCACATCATGGAAGAAGACTTTAATGTTCTTTGCTATTCCTCTTCTTGTTTTTCAACCATTTACAAAGACCGTAGCTGGTCCCTCCACTGGGTCCCTTCCCTGGTGTCTTGTGAAAGAGCCACTGTTCTCTTGTGATCCTTGATGCTGAGATCATCCTGATCCAAACAAACACTATTTGTAGAATCAACACCTTTGTTCTCCTCAAAGTGATTATGCATGGTGTAACAAAGTAGTCTGTATCGGCAGCTCTACTTTCCAAGCGCACACACCAGTCAGTGCATATGTTCACATAGGAATGTGCACATGCTCACTCTGCCTTGTTCAGGGACACACAAAAACACATTCTATCATTGCCTAAAAATGAACTTTGATACTGAGATCTATAAAGAATTGTGCTCTTGGGCACTGGTTTAAAAAAACGCTGTGATAAAGGAGGAATATGTACCAAGGTTGAATAACCAGATCACCTCCTTTTATGTATGTGCGGGAAGGTTTTGTTGAAAATATTGTAAGAGAAAAATAAAGTTTCTTGGCCTGTACATGTGCAGCTTCCAGTACCAGTTGAGTGACTTAGCCTTCTTCACAAAAAAAATCTCCACAGAGAGGGTATTCAAAATGTAAATATTACATCATATTTATTGCACAAAGTGGTTTTGTGAAACAGCATTTCAAAGCCATCAGACTACTGATTTTGAATGAAGCAAAATGTGAAGTCCTTAAGGAAATATTTGAATGTGTGTTATCTCCAAAAGAACAACGTAAAGTCAACTTCCAACCTTCACACAGACAAAAGTCTTTGAGCAAGTGATGCTGTGACCTTGGTTCTCTCCTACTCTGTGTTCCTGCGTCAGACCACACTGTGATTCGAAGAATGGCTGTGATAAATGCATCACAAGCAGATGGGGCATGGAGAGTGCCTAATCTCTAAAATGATGCATTAAAATGATAAATGCGTCCTTAACTAAGAAGCAGACGTCTGGAATAGAAAGATGCACACACATGTGCACAAGCATACATGTTTGCACTGAGACAGAAGCTGCTTAAAAGTAGTAAATATGGTATTAGCATGACTGCACTAGCAAGATGATCGCACAAAGGACTAAAACAAATGCAGCAATTATCAGGACACAGCATAAAAACTGGCTCACTAAATGACCATTATCGCTGTTAATTATTAATTGAAGTGGAAAATTACACTCATTACAGTATAGACTATTAAACTCAATAATGTTCCAGCTGCAGATGTGTGAAGTCAGGGAGTTCTGCAGGGAAATGACCTCAGATAACAGCCGCAGACAAATGCATATCTGCGATTCACATCAGTATGCAGAAGAAAAGTGATTGAAGTGGACCCTCGAGTTGGTATAGCTGCACGACAGCGAGAAGTCATCACAAAGATGTAACACACGGCTGACTATAATCTTGCACTTAAGTGCACACACAAACACACACACACACACACACAGCATTACAGTGCATTGTGCCTTTACTCCTGAGCTTTCTCAGCACTATTGGAGTTGGTGTCGCATTTTAGAAGTGATGCTGTAGCTGGCTCGATGACTGCTGGGATTAGCTTTTCCCTGCAGATGCTGACAGGACACTTTGGGATGTCTCTGCTCCCCTGTGAGGTCCTCCATATACAGTAGGTGAAAGAAGATTCCTGCTGGCAGCAATCCCGTCTCACCACAGCACAATGGAGACAAGCGTGGGTCCATACATGGCTCAATGAGTGGTGCATTAATTCATTTAGGGCTGCAGGTTCCATCATCTGACTGTGAGTCAGTGCAGAGCCAGGCAATGTTAAGGCCCCTCTGCTAAAACTGATTCTAAAAAACGTTTTTGTCCACAAAAAGCACCAATTATTACTGTGTGTTTCCTCACATTTTCCGGCAGCCTTTAAAAACGTACTAACACTACAATACAGCCTGATAGTTAAATGATTGATCTCCATGGGCTTCAGGGTTCTTGTTCCCTGCAGGAAATGTAGGTTCATTTAAAACTACACAGATCAGTGGAGAATAGGGTTGCACGATATTGACAAAATGTGATATTGCGATATCGATTATGAATATTGCGATATGATATTAATTTTGATAGTTTTAAACATATGTAAAATTACAAAAGTTACTGGAAAATGCATCAAAATAGATTCATAACAAATTAAACAACACAAGGTTTATTTCAACTGACTGTCATATTGGACTGGTACAACATGAATAAATAAATAAATAAGGACCATGTCTCCAGAACAGGACATGTTTTACTGGTTGGACAGTATAAAATAAATAAATAAAGAGAACAGGACATGTTTCTTTCGCTTTTCTGATTCATTCCGTTTTGTTGTCTATCTATTTCTTCACTTACACTGTCACTCTATTGAAATATGCACACACTAGAGGATGGATACCCGACCCGAGCCTGCTGGGCCGGGTTCGGACAGATATTTAGAAATTATGTTTGGGTTTGGGTCGGGCTCGGTCACATCAGCGCGATAAGGCATTGAACGTTTTAAATTTAAAACAGCTTATTATGTAGGTGTGTTAACGCGCTGTGCACTGATGTGCTCATCTGTTGACATTTCCGAATGCCTTCCTACAGTTGCTTAATAAAAGCGGGCTTTCCACACAAACAAACGTACATGTGTCATTAGTATGAGAAAAAAAATGAGATTTTAACTGTGTTGGGATCGGACATAAATATCTTAATGCTTGTCGGGCTCGGGTTGGGTTCAGTTACTGCTCTGTCGGACTCGGGCCGGGCTCGGACAGAAAAATGCGGCACTCTAGCACACACGTGGTACGCTAAACAAAATAAACAAAATATTGCATACTTATGTGACACTTTCGATATAATATTGCGCAACGTGATATCGCGATAACGATACTGAGTCAATATATCATGAACCCCTAGTGGAGAAGTATTCTACAAGTCTTTGATCATGCATTTTCATCATATTATCACAACATTATAATTTGTGCCAAATTACTGTGAAACATCAGAATCAAATAATAGTCAGCCTACCTTTCCATCACTGTCCTGGGTGTTTTTCATTTCAGCAGTAAAGACGGGATGAGGATGTGGTCGCAGTTTGAGCACAATATAAACCTATCTGTCTGCAGACAATCTGCCAACCTGTCTGTCTGCCTGTCTGCCTGTCTCTGTGTCTGACTGTCCCTCGTAATCGCGAGTCAATGTAGTCCTGGTAGTGAGGGAAAATGCGTTTATCCGCGGACTACACTTCGCGATGAGCTGCACCGCTTGGCTATTTCAATCTTCTGAGGAAGAGCCTGCCTGACAGCGCCTGATAAAGTGAAGATTTACTCGCGGACAAAGTGAGGAGCAATCCCTCACACTTTATTTTACTCTGTCAATTGCTGTACGCTCTATACTGGCCTGTGATTGAATATCTCTTCAGTGTCTGGTGGCACTCCCACTCCCCTCTTTCCTTCCACACACACACACACACACACACACACACACACACACACACACACACACACACACACACACACACACACACACACACACACACACACACACACAAGAGGATTACAAAGACATATAACCTATAACCATATAACCTAGAATACACATTTTAGAAGACTTCAGGCTTCACAGCATCATAATGTTTTAATTGTAATTAAATCATGATGAATACAAAAATATGAAATAATAAACTCACTATCAAAAGGGGAAAACTGTATTGCATAACCCATATGCCCTATATATTCGTCTTTAGTATGCCAAAGTTCCAAAAGACAGAACATGATAGGATTACAAATATAACTTAACAATTGAAAGGATAACGTCAGAGGCACTGTTTTTTTTTTTTTTTTTTTACTTGGGGTTAACGTGGAACTATGATAAATTATAAGGTGCTATGATAACGCTAAAGTGTCTTCCTTTGAAGAAAATTGCAACATTTTGTCATAAATGAATACGACTAACCTACCGTTAGGAAGGGACGCACCAGTCCGGCGATCAGTCCTTGGGCACCCTGAGACGAGCAGAGCCGGAGCTGTAGCCTGTTGTCGCTATAGTGCTGAATGAATTCCCCTCGCCTCTTGTGAGGAAGAACACCTCTGTGGAACTTATATCTTGCCATCTCACGTCTCTCTTTTACCGGGCGTGCGTCTGACCGGGTTTCCTCATTTGATATCCGCACCCTAGAGGTTACCCATCGATGCGCACTCAGTATACTGACTCTCCCTCTCTGCTGTTGCTGCTTCAAGATATACAATTTCACATTGTAGCTTTTTTTCCCTCCGTGCAGAATTCCGCTTTAGACCCGACGCAATAATTTCATTGGATCCTACAGAGTTCTGTAGAGTCCTTGTCGGATGGCATAGATTAATGTGTTCTTGTTGGACTCAAGACACCTGGTTTGTTAGTGCGCAGGATACAGTAATAATGATGTCAATATAGCCACTATGTCGTCTAACATTGGTAGCCTAATTCTTACTGTCCAATAAGATCTAAGGAATGATGACATCAAAGTATATCTGTTCAATAGAGCTAGGCTGCGGTAAATTAATAACTTATCTCAGAAATGCAGTCATGAGTTAGTGTGTGAGTATTGAACTTTGGTTGTAGATAACATGTCTGACAGATTTTTGCAAATTTTGACTTCAGACTGGGACTGTTAATAATTCCTGATACCCACAATCCTTTTCAAACTTAATCTCACATCTGATTCATTTTCACTGTGAAGGAAATTAAGAATGTATTATTTATTATTTCATTGTTAATTGATTTATATTTAAGTAGGAAAGAATGAACAATACAGTCCTGTGTGCCTCTGATTTACTCAAGCTCCCACAATGCACCGCGAGCAACGTCAGAATCTTGCGACCCAACGTGGATTTGCAGCAACCCAGCGATAGCTTTATATCATGGATGTATTATTATTATTAGATTTAAATTAACATCGTTTCGACACTTATTGGCTGCTGCAGCGCCAGCGGTGTGTGTGCGAACGCTCTTTTAACCTCCATTTCCACCTCATTGGCCACTTCAACGTTTCTGGAAGAAGTTTTAACACGGTATTTCAGTGGAGTTCCAGATTTTCAGGAGTCGGACCAGTAACGTTGACGTTACTCTGTTTGAACATGAAGACTCTTCCTGAAGAAAACTCCAGGTTTTTGTTAGACGCGTCCTTGCTGTATAAAGAAACATGTCCGGAGCTGTCGGGGTTCTTCCTGTAAGAAACTTTAAATCCTTAAAATCCTTCACTTTCACAGCTGAGTCCTTACGGTGTGTCCTTTATTGCTGTAATAGTAGCATGTAGCCGCTAGGTGGAGGAGCTCGGCCAGTGTTAGCGGTTCGACTTCCTGCCAATTTGATGAACTGTGTTGATGGACTCATAGATATATATATTTATAAAGGCTTTATATATATATATATATATATATATATATATATATATATATATATATATATATATATATATATATATATATATATATATGGATGGACTGGTGGTAGTAACGTTATACTGAAATCTGTATTTTCTAATAGAGGTGCAACGATGAATCGATTAGTTGTCAACTATTAAATTAATCGCCAACTATTTTGATAAACGATTAATGTTTGAGTCATTTTTTTATTAAAAAAAAATAAGATTTCTCTGATTCCAGCTTGTTAAATGTGAATATCTTCTAGTTTCTTCTCTCCTTTGTGACAGCAAACTGAATATCTTTGAGTTTTGGACAAAACAAGAAATTTGAGGACGTCATCTTAGGCTTTGGGAAACACTGATGCACATTTTTCACCATGTTTTGACATTTTTTATAGATCAAACAACTAATCGATTAATCAAGAAAATAATCGACTATGAAAATAATCGTTAGTTGCAGCCCTATTTTCTAACATTAGCTAGTTTGTTAGGGTGTCTGCATACTTCCAGTAGTCTTAATGAAAACTATATCTTTAGACGTTAGTACTTAAAGAGGCAGTGGGAAATAATGACTTATCTGATTTAGAATTTAACTTTAGATTCCCCTGTATTACCACTGTACCGACAGGGATCTTTACTGAATTTTCCAATACACAAAATATTAACTGAGCAGATATGGGAGTTAGTGCTGAAATATGAGGAATCTTGAGTGACAATCTGTAGCCGAGATGAGGCATTCACCAAAACAAAGCACGGCTGTTAAAGGTCCAGGCAGTAATTTTCACAGCATATTACAGATGTATTACACATTAAATTGACTAGTTTGACTTAGAAATGACATTTCCTCTGGTCATGAACTGTAGGTTTGTTTTTTTTCTGACGTGTTAACAATATATGAATGGCTGTTAACAGAACTTTAACAGTATTAGAAAGCATCTGTAACCGATTTAATTGATGTCTAGTGCATTAGACCTGTAAATCAATTTAAGAGTGATAGCAGGTAGGCTAACTGCTGTGATTGTTTTCTTAACATTGAATCGTTCAAATGGCTGAATATAAGCAGTTGTTTGAGAATTGGCTGTGGTTGTTTACAGAGATGCTCATCTAACCATGTAGAATAATAAGGCTTGATTATGTGTCACGCTGATATTTTCACTCCTTTTGTGAATTTGCCCATATGAGGATGTCTTTTTGACAGATCATCAGTGACTGATGTACATTCACAGTTTGGTTCATCATTGTGTTTGTGCCTCCAGTAAAACAACCAAGTCTATGAGTAAGATGAGGCTGTTCCTTACTTTTGTCTTTAGTGATGCCACAATCAAGAAATTGTTCTTTATTTTGAACATCCAATTGTGCTACTTATTGTGAAGCATAACTTGTTGTGTAGTTCCAGTGGCTATTCCTGTTACACAAGCTAGTGTGTCTGGGGGCTGTTTATGTGCAGTTGTAGTGGTGGGTGAGTTTGTTTAGCATGTGTTAGCTATTTGCAACTGATTAAGGCCACGTCCACACATACCAAAATTATCTTTTTTTTTTTACCCTTCTTCCCTGGATTCTTTTCAACTTTTTTTTCATCCACACGTATCCGGTTATAAATGACTCAGCGCGCTACTTCATATTCCAGGCCTATAGGCGGCACTGTTTCTGCTACAGAAATTCACCAAAACACGGAGAAGAAGAGTTATCTTCCCATCATAACATGACTAGCTAGACGAACGTTCTCTTAATAAATCCATGGACTATAATAACTTTCACCACTCCTCATTTTTCAATAATTTGTCAATTTGTCAATTCAGTTTGACTTAACTGTCATTTAATCGTATGCATTTGCAGAGTTAAGTAGATTTCATTGGTGTGGTCACAACACCTCTCTCACTAGCATAATAATGAGAACAAGAAGAAGGAAACAAAGTGCTGCAAGCAAAGACAATCCCTAATCATTAGGTAGGAGAGCCAGACGGGTCTGTAAACCTTGCCTCTTCTCTTGTATCTTTTGCAAGAAAGGAACCACACAGAGTACCAAGTCTTTCCCAGCTGTCTTTATCTAATTATCCTCCAGTAGTTCAGTATCTTCATCCCTCATTAGAATATAACACAATAGTATATGCCAGTTTATAATTTGCATCATAATTTACTGTTTGCTTCAGTTGTGTTGCTTTTGCCAACATAGGAATTTATCCCATATTCCTCTGATGGCGAAAGTAAAAGCTGAAAGTAATTTCAGGAGAAATCCTCTTTGTGTGTGTGTGTGTGTGTGTGTGTGTGTGTGTGTGTGTGTGTGTGTGTGTGTGTGTGTGTGTGTGTGTGTGTGTGTGTGTGTGTGTGTGTGTGTGTGTGTGTGTGTGTGTGTGTGTGTGTGTGTGTGTGTGTGACCTGCACATTTACAGGTATACCATCTGTGTGCTCAAATTTTCTTTATCATACTTTATATGGGTAGTAATGTTTTGTAAGGGTGTAAATGTGTGTGACTCGGGTTTGAGTTGGGTTCCAGCCATGTCCCCATATCCTCCGGCTTGTTTTCTCTTTCACCTGAGCCAGGAAATCTGTGGGCAGGACCATGAATGGAAACAAAAACAGAGGTTTCAATAGTGAAAACCCAGAGTCAGGGTCATTTTACGGATGTGTGTGAGCCCACTGCTACTTTACTACATTGATCTGTTCACCAGATTCCATGGTTATGATGAGCTGTGGTTATAGAGAACATTTTGACCACATTTAACTATAACCAGCTGTCCAGCAGGCAGCACGCAAATCTGAATGTTTGTACCAGTGGTTGAAAGACATGGCTGGTTTCATGCTGGATATGCCTTACATCTCACAGCCCATCACCCTGAGTGTGATGAGCTGTGAGATGTAAGGCATATCAAGAGGGAAATTACCGTTAAGAATTAACGTTTCAGATCAGGTCTTGGACAAAGTTGATCAGTTAACTGAAGGGGAAATGAAAATGTTTTTGTCAGCATCCACTCAAAAAGTTGGCATACATGTTCAGTGTGTTGATAATGTTTTAGTCCTAATGAACGCAGCTTTCTCTCTGTGTTCTTCTGGGGGTTTCCAATGTCCTCACTTCGCTTTCACCCACGCCACAAACATTCTGGTTGGTATGGTTTTGGTCATACGTCACTGGAATGTTTGTGTCGTGGGTGCGTGTCTGTACTTAGACACACTACTACGCGTATTTGTTGCAGAAATGTGTTACTGCGTTCTGCCACTGTCTTCACCTTCTGTCAGGCCGATGATGACTCAGTGTGTTTGTGTGTATGTTTGCATCAGGGTTAAAAGTGTTTTTGTCGTTCTTGGTTTCAGTCTAAATGTATTAATACTGACTTTTAGTAAAGTCTTTCATGAAAGTATTTAAGTCGAATGTTAGTAGTCTATTTGTGCTTGTGTTTCTTGGAGTGTATTTAGTGAACGTGACAGCCTGTTTCATGTGTGTGTTTTTGTCCTTGTATGTGAACTGATTTATTCACGTTGCCGGACTAGTGAAGCTGTTTTCCAGTAAGTTCATAATAATTGTTGTGTGTTGACTGAGGGTTCTGATAACCAAAATATGCAGGATGTCTGCTGAACAAACAATGTCACAATGACTCTGCTATTTTATAGCCTAGAGTGCTTTTGTTCTGCATTTAGTGCTGTATTGTTTTTCTCTTCATAGAGACCAGCATATTGTCTATGTTGATATTGATATACTGTATCAGTGATAATCCAATATCAGCCAGTGGTACTGGAGCAGTTATAACAGTTGTGGTCTGTGTTGGGCAGGCAATAATTAAAGAAGAGTAGGGCTGCAACTCATATTTTCATTATCAAATGATTTGACAATATTTTTTCTCAATTAATCGATTCATATTTTTAGATTATGATTTCCTAGAGCCTAAGGTGGCGTCTTCAAATTGCATGTTTTAGCCGAAGCCATGTTTTTATCCTAAAGCCATGCCAGTAGCACTGAGGCTCTCTCTGTCATTGTGAGCATGAACGAACACATGCTCACAATGACAAACATTACTCTGTTCAGCAGGTATATTTCACATGTGTACCATCTTAGTTTAGTGCATTACCATGCTAATATTTGCTATTTAGCAACCAAACACAAAGTTGAAGTTGATTAGAATGTCATTAGTTTTGCAGGTTTATTATTTATATTTGTATTGATGTAAAAATGTTGACCTGATGTTGGCACTAAATTAAAAGTCAGGGGAAAAGCAAAGTTATTATAATACTTCCTTAGGGGCACAGTCATTACCTTTTTGATTTTTGTCAAAATCGGTCACCACTAGGGTTGGGCATCGTTTTGATTTTAACAATTTTGATTCCAATTCCGATTCTCCCTTTTGATTCCGGTTCTTATCGATTCTCGATTCCAATTCTTTGAGAGGTGGCGTTCAAACGGGTCACATGCTTATTTCACAGATTAGAGGGACATTTTATTTTTGATTCAATGGTGATTTACAGTTTTACTGGGCTTTTTCAACATAAAACTGCCGCTTACTGTGCTCCTGCAACACAACGAGTGCCTAGAAGTACAGTGGCCGCTATGGAAACCAGAAATTGCGCGTATTAAATTTGGAACCGATGATCAGATTCAAAACCACATTTTCCAAATGATTCCAATAAAAAAAACGATTCCATTGGAATCTAATTTTTAAAACAATTCCAAGATGGAACCGGTTCTCGATGCCTAATCCTAGTCACCACAGTTTTTTTCCGTCCCACTGCCAACACCTTTTGAGACCTCTTTGCTCTCACCCCAGTTACAATATAAACTACTTGCCCTCATCTCCCCTCATACTGTAGCTCTCGTCTTACGGCCTCCTCTCAGCAGGAGCCAGCAGACTTCTCCACCCGCACAAGTGAGCTCTAGACTGGGAGGCACCTGCTGGCCTCTTTCTCTGACACGTCCAGCTGATAAATGTGAACCCTGCCAGTATGTAGAAGGATACAATATTCAGAGCGCTGACCACACCACTACCTGAGCCCAGCTGTGTCTAAATATGAGTTACAAGCATCAGTAATATTTTTTTGCACCGTTTTCCCTGATGGTAGCAATAAAATGTTTATAGTGCTTTTCATTTTTTGCGCTTTGCCTCAGCCAGCACTTTTGTCTCTAATTACATTATTACATTGTAGCCAAAACAGCCCCCCCCACACCACCTACCCTCCACCCTTTTCCATCTTTTAAGGCTCTTTTGATTGCATCTCTCAGTTGTCAGCAGGTCAGTTCATGTGTTGGGCCCATATCTTCAGTGTTCATCACCACAACTAAATGTGCTCTTAAAAGGAGATGCATGACAAGTGTAATAATAAGATTAGTGCAGTGGGAGGGGTCTTTGCGGTTTTTGCAGTTTCTTAGAGTTTGCTCATTAGGGGAGCAGCGGGAAGAGAGATTATGGGGAAACAAAATTCTGTGGTCTGTTAATAGTATGTCAGAGCATTTGCTTTTTCAGTACTGCAAAGCAATAATGGAATGTGTCTTTTATGTAGTCATAATGTATTCAGTGGTGTCAAGTGCACCTAATGATCATTGATAATCAATAGTGAAGCAACCACCTCAGGTAATGTATTCGAAATCTTTGTTTTAAGTGGGCTTTTACATCGGCTAAAAATGATTAAAGAAAAAAAAAGTTTAAAGTATTTTTGCGGAAATTGTTAAAGGACTAGGAGTCATCGGTCCGCTACAGAGTCCGTTCTCGAAAGTTTTTTTCTTCATTTCCAGTATTTTCTGACAGATCTTCTATATAATCTGACAGTTTAATCCTTATTAAAGTGTAGGGAGGGGCGGGGGGGGGTCAGTGACTCAGACTGTGGGATGACTGATGGCAGATATGTTGCAAATCTCTCTCCCTGCCGCGTACAATGTCATCCAGAAATATAATATACCATCTCACATACAGGGTGGTTAAGAATGCGATAGCATCAACAAACCGCTGTCGCCAGACGCAGCAGCAGCCAGTAGGTCAAGTCCAGATTAAAGTCGACCCCCCCCCCCCCCCCCCCCTCTCCATAAACAGCCAGCCCTGTTCCTGCCTCTCCCTGCCACACGTGCAGCTGGACAGTAAATTTTCCCTTCATTGATTCAAGCCCAGGGCTAATTTTAGTTAGACTTAGCAGTGGCTTAGTTAAAATATCTCATTGCGAGTGCCTCGCGATCATAGAGGCCGCTGAAATGGTGTAAAGATTTGCCCTATATTGTTTGGCAGGGACCTGTTTGCTTTTTCCGTTTGTGTGTTTTCCGCTACACATAATGGGAACGGCTGGCTTTGACAAGCTGGTGTTTCCATCTTGTAATGTGTTTATTTGTGTATGTAACAGTATTTTAACTGTTTTTTTCACCAAATATATTAAGTTTAAAACTATGTGGAACAAAATTATTTGAACAAATATACTTTCCCTATCACTTGACATTGTTCCAATGTGAAAGGAGCTGTATAAATGCAAATTGCGAAGAGCGTTTTGAAATAAATAAATATGCATGTTGAATGCTTTTCTCCAGTATTTTAGAGAGCCAAAACGTTATCTGTTAAAGAGAGGCTGTAATAATTAAAGTTTTACTTCATAATTATCTTGTACTAATGGTTTTTAACATTAAACTCAGTTACTGATACATTTTGACTCCTATCTGGTATAAGAAGTAAAGGTGTCTGTTCAAAATGTCTGATCTTGTCTTCTCTTTTTTTCTTCCCTAGGCAGTGGACTGGGAAGGCTAACGGTAAGTTAAGAGACCTGCACATTAGAGCTTGGCGATATAGAGAAAATCAAATATCACGATCATTTTGACCAAATACATCAATGTCGATATTGTGGCGATATTGATGGGTTCACTATTGGTGCTTTCACAAATATTTACACAGTGAGAGTTTTGATAAATAATCACCAATAATGTGGATACCATGGCAAATTATAAAACAGTAAGTAAGTCCGGTAAGTCCAGAAAATGACATCAGTTCACTGTAATGCAGCCTTTAAAACCAGGAAAAGACAACATGTGTGTCATATCACGATATTACAATATCCAAAATGTAAGACGATATCTAGCCTCGTATATCGTTGTTGATATAATATCGATATATTGCCCAGCCCTACTGCACATCCTTGATGAATCTTACTTTTGAATGACAATTTTAGTATTTTCATTTTTGCATGTTTTTTATCAGTGATGCCCTAGAGTGTGAAGCCACAAAGAGCTGAATGCAGTATTAAGTAGGACCATGTCACCGACTTGTCAGGGTTGATAAATCTTATTTAATCCTCAGCCAAACACACTGAGTCAGCCGGCTGTACACACACAGAGACCGGTCCATGCCAGCCAACACCACATCAATAGGTAGTGGTACCATTTAGTGTTCAGGCTTTTTATTTCCTCTTTTCAGCACCACTGAAGCAGAAATCCTCCAGTCTGCTGCAGAGCACCTCGGTTTGTCCGTACTGTTATCAGTGGCTGCAGCCTGACAATCACCGGATGCGGCTGCGGCCCAAGCAGCGTCCATCAGCACGGGTGCAGAGTGTCCTGCACAGAAAGGCCAGGGGCAAACGACTCAGCCTGGTGCAGAAAAACCTGCTGCGACGCTTCCAAAGGTCCTCCTCCGTACTGGTGAGAACACAAAACACTGCACAGACCTGGTTATGTATTGTACTGCACTGCAGCATATTGTCCTTGCAGAGAAACACCAGGGGCATTTGCCTAAATTGTATCCTCAGCTATAGTGGTGTTGAACTAATGGAAGGTATGAGCAGTGTTTTTTATAGCCTGACAGATGAGGATAATAGTATTTACTGGAAAACAGTCACAGTTTCTTATTGACCTCAAGCATTTTTTTCTGGATTATGTCCTCAAATTTAATATTTTTGTTGTTAATTCTGGTGTTTCTGTGATAAGCCAGCATTGGCTGGTAATACTTTCCTCTGATGTATCGTTTGAGCTTTACTGGTCAGAAAGCTATTTGTGTCAGCTAAAGTATTATCATCATCATCAGTTTGAGCTGAACATTTATTCTGTTGCTGGTGTTGACCTCTGAACTATAAAGGAGGAGAGACGCAAAAACAATTCCGAGGGGTGATCAAAAATGTATCGCACCATTATTTATTATAACATAACAAGCCCTGCATTGTCTCTTAATGTATTGCCTCCAGCCGTTGTTGCCATTTAGATTTATGAAGTCATTTGTATTCATTCCACAGAAAGTGCCTGGTTTCATTATGGTGCTCTACTCATCATTATAGTCTTTACAGTGGTCCCATTAAGCTTAACTGTATGAGAACTAATGTTGCCAGACAGTGCTTTGTCAACACTCACCCTGTTTCCTCCTACAGCCTCCTAAACAGTTATAGTGGTCCTTTTTGAGAGTCCTCTTAATGGGTGGCAACCAGACACAATGGAAAGCTTATTTTGGCCAGCACCCACCTACTCTACTGATAAGCCCATTTAGATGAGGACAGCAGTGGTTGAGCTTGTGGCAATAGGGTCATCTCTCCCTCCCCCCCCCCCGCATCAGAGAGCAGTGATAGGAGAGAACCACTGAAGAGCCCCTCTGGTGATCTGATATCAGCCCTAATGAAGAGCGGCTCTAGTGGTAAATGCTGCTGCCTCATTAAAATCTGGTTTGGTTCATTTACAATGCAGGTATTCACCGCACAAGGCACTCTGAATCCACTCTCCACTATATATCAGTTGACTCTGAGGGCAAAGAGGAAGACAGAGATGTATAGAGGGAGCAGGAATAAAAAGGGCTAAATCAGGAGTGCAAATGCTGTTTTGTTGTATGTATCATAGCAGCCGTTCATATTTTAACCTATTTTTCTTTATATTTTTTATCGAATGACGAATAGATTACCACGGTCTGCTCGCATGGAGAGTTATTTACTCTCACACAAGCGCAGCACGTACGTGCTAGTTGGCCATCACTGTAGTCATTTTGTGTGTTCAAGTGCAGCTTTTTGGCCAAGACGCAGGCGGCCTGAGGAGACGTGAGGCAACGCCACAGTTGGCCTTCGTCGTCACTAGTTCTTTGCCGTCTACTTGGTGTGTCAGCAACACTCAGCCGTGACAGGGCATCTCTGCTCTTACTCATTTGTCAACAGTGTTTTCGCTCACGATGGAGAATGTTGATGCTTGTTCATTACGTAACTTCCTAGTAAACCAATACACCCTGTGCATGCCTTAAAAGGTATTTTACTCTCTGTTTTCACGGTCACTTGCCTGTCATATACTGGCGGTTCAAGGGGCAACAAGTTACATATCCAAGACAGCATACAACTGTGCTTGGCAGAGGGGTGATAGCGATGCGATACCCTTAAAATGCGGAGTGGCGGAGCGGTGAGATAAGATGAGGAATGTGGACTCACTGCTGCTCTTTGACAGAGCACAACAACCCTGAGTAATGAGATCAGCATCCACTCGTCTGCTCTTTAAAGAGAGACGTGTGAGGTAGTTAGGTATAACGGGATAATCAGATTTCATAGAAGAAGTATTTTTTTAAACTCAGAAGATGCTGCTGTTGATTTAAAAAAAGATAATGTCCACAGACAGCCTGACTGAGATAATGTGAGGCAGTGACCATGAAGCCTGAATTTGTAGTGTTATGGCTGTGTAAACAATGTTCTGCTCTTCTTACTGTTAGGCACGTGACGCCCGCAGGAAGAAGGATTTATTGCAGAAATAATCAAAGCATCCTGTCGTATAAATTTATTGTCACATTCATTCCTTGTTGTGTGCAGGTCTAGACAGAGGTTTATTCAAAGCAAGGTGTGAGTATTAGCAGACACAGACTTCCATGTTTGCTCGTGTTCTCAGTCTTTTTGCAGGGGTTCTGGGATCTCGGTTGTGGTTTTGTGGGACACTTTGAAGAGCTAATTGTTTTACCATCCCTCCAGAAAAACGCGATTATGCGATCGCATAATTCAATGCATAATCAGCCAAAGTCCGCATATTTATGCGGGGGCCGCATTTTTTCAAATACGCCGCACTTTCGCCGCATAAGTTGCTGATTTCCGTGCAAAATACGCGGGGCTTGCATGATTTCATAATCCCTGCATTTTCGTTGCAAAAAAAGTCACATATTTTAGCAGAAAGTTGAAAAATGTTGCGTTTACTTTGCACAAGAGCAGCCATTTTTACCTGTTGCCATGAGAACGTTATGAAGTGACATAATTACGCGACGTGAACATCATTGAAAAGCTGCAGACCCCACGATGAAACCGTGATGAAACCGCAGTTTTTGCAAGTTCCCGCAATTTCATCGCATAAAATTGCATAAATGTCCCGCATATTCTATCGCATTTTTTAAGAAAACGTGCCGCATAATAAGATTTTTGCCCGCAACAATCACAAAAAAACTCCTCATTTTTCTGGAAGGACTGGTTTTATGTTTGTTTTTTTTAAATCTCATGTTCGGATTAGTTTAAGTGGTTTCTCCAGGCCAACTTGCATTTATAAAGTCTTTCCAGCTTTTGTGAGTGAAATATTTAGTCTATCAAATAGAGCTGGGCAATGTATCAATATTGTATCGATATCGTGATATGAGACTAGATATCGTCTTAGATTTTGGATATCATATGGCATAAGTGTTGTCTTTTCCTGGTTTTAAAGGCTGCATTACAGTAAAGTTATGTCATTTTCTGAACTTACCAAACCGTGTAACGGTTCTATTATTTATATTTATATTATTTACCTTTACCCACTAAGTCATTATATCCACATTACTGATGATTATTTATCAAAAATCTCATTGTGTAAATATTTTGTGAAAGCACCAATGTTCAATACTACAATATCGTTGTGGTATCGATATCTAGGTATTTGGTCAAAAATATCGGGATATTTGATTTTCTCCATATTGCCCAGCCCTACTATCAAACAACATGCATACTGCATATTACTGTAATGTGTCATTTACTATACTCATCCTTTATAAAATACTGTATCCACAGTAAATGTATGTGTTGAACTTAACGAAATATGTCCCTGTCTTAACAAAAATATAAGCATACACATGACCAGTTATGCATAGTCACACTTGTACACACAGGCGGTGTGCAGTATTTGTAATCCAGGGTGTAAATCCCCTTCATTTCACATCATATTGCTCTCCCTTTAGGATGTACAGTGGTGCTCATAAGTTTATGAACCCATGCTAAAGTTGACTAAGAAGTGGAATTAAAAAATCATCTGTGGGATGAGCAGCAGCGCTGAGTATGTGGATTGCGCCCATGAAAAATTTGCCAAATCTTCTCTGCCAATGCCAGACAGCTTATTCTGCCATTGACTTGTTTGGTGGATTGGTTGATTGAAGTTTGAAGAAACAAGACATATTGGCAATTTAACAATTTATTCATTTCACAAACGGGAGCCTCAGTAGCATGTGGTAGAACCATACACAGCCTCAACAGCCTGGCAGCTGCTCCTCATGCTGGACACCAGCCTGGTCACACACTGCTGTGGTATGGCATCCCATTCTTCAACCAGCATTTGTCGCAAGTCAGCCAACATGGTTGTGTTGGTCACTCTGGCACGAACAGCACGCCCAAGCTGATCCCACAAGTGTTCAATGGGGTTGCGGTCAGGACTGCTGGCAGGCCATTCCATCCTCTCCACTCCCACATTCTGGAGGTAGTCTCTGACCAGCATGAGGAGGAGGTGCCAGGCTGTTGTGGCTGTGTATGGTTCTTCCACACGCTACTGAGGCTCCTGTTTGTGAAATATGTCTTGTTTCTTCAAACTTCAATCATCCAATCCACCAAACACCAAATGAGTCAATGGCAGAATAAGCTGTTTGGCATTGGCAGAGAAGATTTGGCAAATTTTTCATGGGCACAACCCTCATACTCAGCGCTGCTGCTCATCCCACAAATGGAGGTTCCTTACAAATGGGGCACCATTTGAAAAGGAACTAAGCAGGCTTTCCAACGGTATAAGATTTATTGCCAAAAAGAATTGTTACCACAGAGAAATAATCTACCAAACACAAATGTCCTTACATTTTGTGCTAAGTTTATATGTCGCCCTCTGGGTGGATGTCAGTGTGTGATATGCTTCCCTCAGCTCTGTGAAGCAGTGTCTTAGAGTTATTATAAATCAGGTATGTTTTTGCATGCTGGCCAGGTTATCTAGCAATGGATATGGAAGTAAGTTGGATTGTAACCCCACGAGAGAAGCAGAGACCCTAAATGGAGCGAAGGATAGCACATTCTCCTCCTCCCTTCTTCTGTTCTTCCTCCTCGAGCCTAGATTTATACTTCCAAGCAGAGTTGTTTGTTACAAGAAAAAAAGTATTTCAGGCTTCTCCTGGCCATTTAATGTTGTTTTGGTGGAATTAATGTATGCCAACAGTTACTTACATGTACTAGGACAATAAAAAGTTATTCTACCTAGTAGTTCACCAGAAGAATTAATTTATTTTTTATCAGGCAGGTGTATATGTCTGTCTACTGAATGTGCAGTCACGCCAAAAACAACACGAAACACGAGATGTTTTACTCTGGAAACAACACTCACCTTTAGAATAACAGATGAATCAGGCATGACAAAAACAAAGTGACAGAACATAAGTGGTTGAAAAATCTTTCTGTTTTACCAGAAGGGCAATTTCTTCCCTGACATCAGTCCAGCCTCTCTTTGTGATTTATGTCACCACTTCTTCTTGAGCTCACTGGCCACCTCTCATCCCCTATTCCACTGGTTGTTTCTTGCACTCTCCAATCCCTCCCCTTCTTTTTCTCTTGCATTTTTACCTCAACTCTTCTACCTGACCACTGCCTCCCCTGCCACCTCACATTATCTTTCTTCTCTTCTCCTTCCATTATTGGCCATCTCTTCACCACATCCCTCTGTCATATTTATCTTAACTGGAGTGATGTTGTTGGATTGGAATGTGCCTCTTAAGGAGATGACAGGAAACAGGAGACAGAGATGTCTGGCTGGTGCTTTGCCTCGGTTTGCTCTCAGGGAACAGGAAAAGCTCCACGGAGGGGTTTGACACCTCGAGGTCGGGCAGCAAGTGACAGGATGACAAAAGGGAGACGTGTTTGGGAAGAGAAAGGCCAGGAGGGAATGTGCAACAACAACAGTGGTAGTGGCCTTGAGCTTTTCTGATACAAACACAGGAGACTTGCTGCAAAGTGGAAACATTCACTCATGCCACACATTTGTCTGGATTTAGTGTGTACTTTAGTATTTTAAGCAAGTTAACACACACATGTACAATAGGATCAGCACTCATGGAAAGTCAATACCAGCTTTGTTTGTGATTGACATCCTCCGGAAACCTTGGAGGGCCTACATACAAAAAAAAAAAAAAAAAAAAAAAAAAAAAAAAACGCATTGTGTAACACACATATATTCAGAATGCAAGCATATTGGTTTGTTTTCCTCCAGCACACACACAATAAACCCCTGCTTTCTGCTGTCATCATGTTTGTAGCTCACAGGATAAAACCCATAAAGGGAACTTGATGCTGCTCCATAACAACATGTCATCTGTCAGTTAGCCTCTTAGCCGCTCTTCATTTCCTCACCACTAATAAAAGCTTACTACTGGCTATCCCAAGGCTTAACTGTAAGTTGGCACGAGTGTCAAGGTTTGGAAGCCGCCACTGTTCAGCTTTTGGATCCTCATTCACCAGCATTTACATTATATTGCTCCTGTAACCGATTCTGACAGCATGCAGGCACATTAATGGCATTCATCACATATCTGTTATAGAGCCACACATGTGCCATTAGTTAGCTTTTTGAATGCAAATATGCACAAGGTCCGCACAGTTTCCCCGCACATTATTCCTTTAATGAATATAAATAGTTTATGTGTGAGAAATGGTGTATGCATGGTTATTTTATCTGGCCCCTTGTGTCCTCGGGCCAAGGATTTTTTTTTATTGTTGAACAAAGTTTATTTAAGTTTTGTTACAGCAAATTAACAGTTCACCATGAGGACACATTGGGCTTGTATATACCCAACCCCCTCCCCCCACCCGTGGAAACATCAGAGGGTAATCAACTTAAGCAATGTTGAAAATACAGTAAAGTAAAGAAGTGCAAGTCCTCCACGTGATCTGGACGTACACAAATGTTCTTTTTTATTCTATGGGATTTATAATTCCAGACAAAAGGAAGAACTATTGAGTCTAACTTTTAAGTACGACTTTGAGAGGAATATTGGTATGTTTTAGAGGAGGTAAAGTAGTTGTGGGAGAAAAAACATCTTAAGTGTATTCACCATGCCCAGTAGGGATAATGGAAGAGTCCTCCAAAACTGAATTCTATTTTTGAGTTTGTCTAAAAGGAGAAGAAAGTTTTCTTTGAATATAGAGCTTAATTTTTTAGTAATGATGATTCCCAACTAGGTGAATTTTTCTGATGCTATCTTAAAAGGGAGTGACCTGAGCCAATTATAATCTTCTAGCTTCAAGGGCATCAGTTCGCTTTTACCCCAATTGATCCTATATCCAGTGAAGGTGCCAGAATAGCTTAATAACTGCTAAAATATTTGGCATCGTAAGTTTCGGTTGGGAAATAAATAACAGAATATCATCAGCGTACATAGATATTTTGTTGGCCTTGTACTCTGTGTTATATCCATATACATCAGGATGGCATCTAATAGTCTCCACCAGTGTTTCCAAAACCAAAGCAAACCATAAAGGGCTTTGCATGCAACCTTGGCTTATCCCTCTGTGGAGTCGGAACTGAGCCGAAAGCATTTGATTTGTGAGTATTTCAGCTGGCTGCTGTACAGTAATTGGATCCATGCAGCAAACTCATCACCCATCTGAAATTTTTCCAGGTTGGCAAAGAGGTAGGGCCATTATACTTGATCAAATGCTTTCTCAACATCGAGGCTTAACAGAATAAAATCCTTTGAAATTCTAGGCGAGTGTATTATATTAAAAAGGTGTCTGAAGTTGAGAAAGGATCTCCTTCCAGCTACCTGTTTGATCAGTGTGCAAAAGCTTATTTTTTAGCAAACTAAGTCTTCGGTACATATTGATACATATTTAAAAGAGCGATAGGTCTATAGGAGCCTACCTCATCCAGAGCCTTCCCTTTTTTTGATATTAAACTTATAACTGCATAATTTAACGTTTGTGGCACCAACACCATCTTTCTTTGCCTGTTTGCACATCCTAAGTATATAGGGGGCCAGTAGGCCACTAAATTTCTTATACAACTCACTTCCTAATCCGTCTGGACCTGGGCTTTTTACTATGCGATAAATCATAATTTAAAATGTTGAAAGAAAGAGAGACACAGATATGACTCTTTTTTTCTTTTCTTTTTTTTTTTATATCAGTGTGTTGCAGCTCTGCATTCAGATCGGGTGTCTGTGTATGTATCGGGCAGCCTGCCTCCAAACAGTGTGACTAAGTGGCTGCCTGCAACATCACAGCCTGCCTAGTATTGATCCCCCAACTGCTCTTCTGCTTTCGGATTTATTGTGTTGTATTGATGTGTTCTCAAATGACTTACACACAATGTGCACAGATATTTCTGCTTTTGAGTGCACGGCATTTTGAAAACTTTGACACGCAATCAACATTCATGCAAACTTTTATCAGGCTTATATTCAATTAAAAGATGCTTAGAGGCACTTAATTATGTCACTCACTCTGTTAACTCTTATCTTTCCCCTCTTGAGTAGTGTCCTTCTGCCTAGGTCAAATTAATCCACTCAAACTGACCTCCAGCAGCAGAGAGAGAGAGAGAGGCAGGAAGGGAAGTATTTTTGGAGCAGCGGCTATTAATAGAAGGAAGGGTCCATATGTAGAATTGATATTTGTGGGTCTGTGTGTGTGTTGTGTCTGTGTTTCACTATTTCACATGCAGTTTTTCTTCTAATTCTCAGAACCAATGTTACATGTATTAGTAATCTCGGGCTATAAGCATACGTGTAATATGGTGGCAGAAATATATTTATATGCGAGGGTTAGTTTCAGACTTATCCACAAGAAACCGTCAGAAGTGTTTAACTCATGACTCTCGTTTTCTCATTTGCCACAATATTAGGTCACTTGGGTCAACTGGGCATAACTTCACCTGCATGACAAGAACCTGCAAACTCTCCTAGAGGGTTGTGTTGTTTAGACTTATTTTGCACTCTTTTGCTCATACTTGTATCCCTCTACATTCATGTAAACTTGCATAGTATTCATGTCTTACGTCAAAGCTCATAGATGAAAGCATGGATGGTGATTTGGCAGCCTTTAAACCCTTCACTGCACAGACACCATGAGAATTAGCAGATGGTTTATTCTCTTTTCATCATGGCTATTTAAGTGGGCTGCAAGGTATACATGATTGCATGCTGTCTTTTTATGATGAATGTGCTGATATTCCATGCACCGTGCATGCTTTTCCAGAGCTAAACAGACGTGATATAACGGTTAAGTCTATCTGTGACTGTCTGTGTTGGTTTATGTTAAACACAAACGCAAGCATGCATAAGGTGTAAGACAGTAACCAAAGGGCTCTGCTTTTTGTTTGGATGGCAGTAGGATGAAAGGTCAAGGCTGACCCAGTGTGAAAATATACTGTGTATACTGTATACAAAAGTCAATATTAGATTGCTATTCACTATGTTTCTTGTATGGAGGATTTCATTTTAATATTGTAATCAGAAGTCATGCTTTCTTCCTCTGACCATATGGTGAACCTAGATTTTTCAGAAAGAGAAAGTCAACTTTCTGCAAAAAGCAATTGTCCTTAATATTCCCCTAGCTGTTGGAGGTGGTTTATCCTCTTCCTACTCTGAAGCTCCATCATGTCGCTTTTGCCACGTGCTTGACTGGCCGCTGTGTAGGTCTGTCTGCTCCCAGAATCAACAGACAACAGGTTATCATGACTTGTCGTCACTATACAGCAGCTATACCATCATTGTTGTTTTTGAGTGTACAG
The DNA here is from genome assembly GCA_023566125.1 of Zingel zingel. Taxonomy (NCBI): domain Eukaryota; kingdom Metazoa; phylum Chordata; class Actinopteri; order Perciformes; family Percidae; genus Zingel; species Zingel zingel. The sequence continues at coordinate 17,438,642 of CM042330.1, read as the reverse complement.
TGTCACTTTGAGACTTGCGTCTGAAGTGTCTCCACTGTGCTTTTACGTGCACTTGCACACATGCATGCACGCACACGCGTGTACACACACACAAACAAACAAACACACACACACACACACACACACACACACACACACACACACACACACACACACACACACACACACACACACAAACACACACACAAACACACACAAACCCTTTCACTGGGTAAAGGTTTCTTTTCTTAGAGCCTGTCATATCAGTGCGGGCCTGCTGATGATAGAGGGGCCACTAGTGGTACTGTAACTAGAGGACAAGAGGATAAACAGCAGCAAGTCATTCAAGTTCTAAACATCCATCTGCAGCCAGCTGTCTGTCTGTTTGATTCACTCCCTTATGAATCATACACTCACACTGTTTTCTAAGGTGTTTTTTTTTTTTTTTTTAAATCCTTGGCTTGGATAGTCTCGAATGTCACCTAAATGTTCACAGCCCTGATCCCTTACAATTGCGGGTATAGCAATATTTATAACTGGGGAACAAATAGTTCTTGTTTGAGTATTTACTACCAGTTTCCTGTTAAGATTTGATTAGATGAAACTTTAATGATCTACAGGAGGAAATTGGGTAATTGCAGCAGGAAATAACAGGTGGTAGTGATGGAAAGGTTCTAAATAACAATAAAGCAAATGTAAAGTCTGAAATATAAATAATAAAACTGCTCATCACAACACTTTTAAATAAATAGATAGATAGATAGATAGATAGATAGATAGATAGATAGATAGATAGATAGATATTGTATTGTGTAAGAGAATTGCTAAGTAAAGTTAAATATTGGAAGAGTTTAAAAAAAGAAAACAAAAAATGAAGACTGAAGAAAGAAAGTTTGTTAAATAATAAAAAATGTTTTATGGGGGCGCCTGGATAGCTCAGTTGGTAGAGCGGGCGCCCATGTGCAGAGGTTTGCTCCTCGACGCGGCGGGCCCGGGTTTGACTCCGACCTGCGGCCCTTTGCTGCATGTCATTCCCCCTCTCGCTCCCCTTTCATGTCTTCATCTGTCCTGTCAATTAAAGGCCTAAAATGCCCAAAAAAAAAAAAAGAAAAAGTTTTACAGAGAAGGGTAGGATTAAACAAGTGTATACTTCTTCCCGCTCCTTTTTGGACATGTCAAAAAAAAATAAAAAGTGTTTTGTTATGATGTATATATATGTTATCTATATTAATATGCTTAAAGTCTTCACTACATATATTAAATTAGTCTAGAGGATGTAGAGTATAACATTACTAGTTGGCAGAGGCATACAATCGCTAACCTGACTCCGCCAGATGGATTGCTTCGCATTTGCTCGGCATATCCATCTGGGAACTTTCCGTTGGAGAACTTTTGGGAAAGGGCGAAAATACTGGTTAGCTGATTGGATAAACCATCTGTCTATCACCACCTATGTTGGCGATAGACGGGCCAAATCAACCAATCAGATCAACGATATATCAAACTCTTGCCGAAACCAGTCGGGAGAAGAGCAAAAACATATTTTCATCCGAGAAAAGCCTCCAGTGCCGTTTTTTTTGCTCTTCTTTCAATGAAGGAATACTTTGTAATTTGGATAAAAATTGCGCGATAGCTATGCTCATCTCATCCGTGGAAGCCCCCATGTTCTTTAGACTGAACAGTCACTTCTCGTTGCGTCACACCTAAACCCGAGTCAAGATGCCAGACTGATCTGCGAGTGGAAAACTGGAGCTTGCGAGATCAAGACGGTCTTACGAGGCTATACAATTGCTGGAAGACCCTGGAAACATTAAAAATGTAGTGCTGTGCTTGAGGACACTACAGCAGAATCAATATTTTCTCTTATCTTGCATGTGGACCCAGATCCTCTATTTGAGTGCCACTCTACTCACTATAGGCCACCACTCTTCAGTTTTTCTCAATTACCTCTATATAACCAGAAAGTAGTACCAGTATAACATCCTTTGCCATGTCCTTTGCAATATTAAGACATATTAGACACAAAGAAAAGCCTGCATACAGGGTGTTCCTGAATGATAAGTTTAAACAGCTTTATGATCTCCAGCTAAATTCATCCCTAGTGGATTAAAAACACTCTGTTCCGGCTTTATCGGCATCATAAACATAGCTGCTCTGAGTTGTTACAGCTTTTTTATACAATGATTTTAATCACAATGGCTTTGAGCTTTGCTAACTTTAGAAGAGTGCCAATTTTTTCAAGTTCAAGAGAGATATTGACTTTGATGAAAAGGCTTTTACTGTTGACTGTCCTCTCTTAATGTGAGGCATTTCTACTGAAATGGAGGCTTGTTTATTTAGGATTTTTTTGTTTTGTTTTTACCGCTTATATAATCACAATAAATTAGGAACCATTCAGGAAACAAAACAAAAGGTGTAATATTCATACCTTATTCATAGAGTAGATGCTTTGATGTTTGACTCGGGAACAACTTGCTGGATTAATTTGAAAATGATGGTGCGAAAAAGGCTTTTTTTTTTAAAATGATCAATACAATTGTTTTGCTGAAATGTGTTAGGCACTCAGTTCTTCTTTATAGGCGGTTGTTGAAAGTTTGTGATTACCTCTATATTCAGGTACACCTTGATAATATAAAGAAAATACTAGTTAAAAACTAGAAATCATTTGTCACGTGATTTTGCATACAGAAACAATATGATATATGACTTTTGATCCTGCGAGGTAAATTTAGTTTGCAAACAACGATGAGTCTAGATGAGTCCAATTGGGGTTTAAGTGTCCACTGACAAAGCAGTAGCAGCAGAAGAGTGCTGGCTGTCCCGCAGAGTAGTCAACCCTTTTGACAGTGCATTGGTCGGTTCTCCTTTGAGCCACACCCCTATGCAAAGATGGGCGGGTCAGTTGCTGGGCTTGGTCTGTATAAAGCTGGACATGCAGGCTCATGAAGCAAAACACTTCACACACGGTCACATAGGAAGAAAAAGAGGAACTCTGTACTCCCGGTGCATTGAAACCCAACTCTTCGACGCTTTCCAACAGACACCTGTCAGAATCTGAAATGGCTACCTTCGTGTCGGTGAGTTTTCCACCTCATCAGCATTCAGGACTGTCAACAGCTTGACTCAGACTTGCTGACCTCTGCAGTGGTGGTCTGTTCTGACCAGTTTTAACTGGATGGCGTGTGTCATTAATGGGATTTAAGTTACTGAAGGATGGGAGGAATGTTGAAGAAGAGTCCTCAATCAACATTAAATAGCACTTAAAACTTGTATAACTGTCTATCTTCTCTCTTCAAGCGTTTCATTATGCACTAGAGTTGGTTTAATCTCCTGTAGTTTGTCTTGAACTTGCACTTGCACTCATCACTGAGATGATGTAAGTGTCTCTTGAATTTGTGTCTTAGTTGCAAATACAGTGCAGCAATTGAATAAGAGTACAACATACATGTTGTAAATGTAAAAATGATTGTGGCGATTACCATAGCTGCTGTTTTTTTTTTTTTTTTTTTTATCTGTTTGGGGATGTACCATAATGTCATTAACCTTGTGACAGACTGTTTATCCCAATCACACATTCATGTCCTATACTGTTTATTGGGACACATGATAGTGGTAGTCAGGAGTCTTGGATGCCAAATGTCTTGAATTATGAGGATGCGATAAAGCGGCAGCTGGGTCTTATAACTCATGAGTGTCTGTGTTCTGTGCCTAATATAGGGTCTTGTGTCTTGTGTTTTTCTACATTGTTTAGAATTTGTCATGTAAGGTGCAGTAAAGTGTAAACTTGACTAACATGCCAAAGTAATTGTTCAAAAAAAGTCTGCTAGAGATTAACTTAAAAAGTTGGCTGGGGGCTCTTAGCACCCATACCCTGAATGGGTGAAACTGCATGGCAACAGCCCCACCGTGCCCTCTCATAGGCTAAGTCAATGTTTCCTATCCTGCTTTAACTAATCCAGTTATTTTCATAACTGTACAAACATTGAAAGGTAAGATAATCTTGGGGATGTTTGGCAGGGCCAATGGGAAGAGCCTCAGCTGTTAAGTGAATAATTTCCTGGACCCCATTGCTCAGCCGTGCGATGGCAATAGATGTGTCTGACATCTGTGAGGCTTTGGGCTGCCCCGTGTCACCCAGGGCATATGAGCACCGTGGCTAGTCCTGCTCTCTGTGTCACTGGAGGTATTCAATCAAAGTCAAAACAAACTCATGTATGTCCCATAGAAAGACAGACAACTACTACAGTCTATAAAGGGTTTGATGAAAAATAATAAAATTAAATGACAAAGGCTTCACCCTCCCTCACCTAGATTTGCATTAGTTGGTAGATAGGTTGGTATTTCACAACAGTAGTTTCAAGGACCTTTTAGAAAATTTATTTTGCAAAATATCCCCATGGGGATACCTTGTATGCCTTCTCCTCCAAACTTTTTGTATGAGAGGAATATAGATGTGGGCCATGCAATATTAATGAATAAGTTTCTTTCCTCTCCTCGTCCCAGATGGCCACCTGCCACGCTTGCAATAAGACATCCAGACACAAAGGAATGAACAGGGACTTTATAACTACCCTCGCTAAGACCCACAGCACACCAGGGAGCGCTGCCAAACACAAGACCCCACAGTCAACCCACAGAGCCAACACTCCAACCCCCAAGACTCCTGGCAAAGACAAGACGCCTGCTCACACACCTAGGTAGGTTATTTTAAGGTGGCTGGTATTAATATCCTATTTAGGCCTGTTAGCATTTGAATGATTACATTTCATAAGGGGAACTGCAGCTAGCTGTACGGGTGGTACGTGTTGGTATCCATGCTTGCCAGATCATATACTTGTTGATGGAACACTTTTAACACATACCGCCAACCAACAAAATCTCAAGTTACTGTATCTTAACTCATCATCCCTCTATCTTTTTCTGTCTCTTTCTTCTCCCTTCCCAACTCTCTCTCTCTCTCTCTCTTTCCCTTTCCCTCTCTCCAGGTCCTCCACCTCCTCTAACACTCCAGGGTCAGGCTCTTCTTCTTCCAAGCCTCCCTCTAAACCTAAAAATTGGGTCGTCCAGCGTCTCAGCAAGATACTCATGCGAGAGGACAACCAGGGAAGCAAGAAGGGGGGCTTGAAAGATTTTCTCTCCTCTCTTTGAGTATCTCCCTTGTCTTTATGTAAACTCTTTAAAAAAACATAGGGTCAGACCCATGTTTGTAACCTGTTTACACCAAAGCCTAAGGGGGAACTTTGGTTTCCGAGTCGGTGTGGGAAGGGTGAGTTTGCCCACCAACACACCTATTGCTGGGCTGTTTGGAATGGCACTCCTGGTATCCTGAATGCAACAACTGGGAGCACTGGGCTGGCTATTTTAACTGTTAATCAGGGTAACTGTCTCTTCTGATGAGCCAGTTGGAGGAGAATGCTTCTTTGTCTAATTTAGCACATGGTTAGCACATTCCATAAGTGGAATGTTTGAGAAATTATTCAATATTTATCAAAAGGCTGAAACATTGCAGGAAACCCAACTGTGTTCTGTGGTGGCGCTTGTGGCATGACAAGCTGATTTACTTTATTTTGGATTTTCTTTTCTAAAGTTACAAATATACATTTTTATGATACGTATATATAAAACTATTTCACATTCGTATAACTTGATGTCAAAACTTTTGTATTTGAATTTATTTTATTTTTTATTTTTTGGCCCTCTCCGGTGGGGAGATGTCTGTGTAAATTAATTTGGTATGTCATTGGCTAAACATGACCAGATGACAAATGTATAAATGTCGTTGCATTTTTGTACGTGCATGCAAAGGATTTTGGAACTGTGCACTCACCAATAAAAATATTTGTAATTATCATCTAAAATGGTACTCATCATTTGCTGTTTACATTGAAAAGGCACATCTTGCCTAAAACCTGTACAGGAAGACTAATTGACAATCAGTATTGTCAAGACTTCTATTTCTTTTAATATTTTCTTTGGATACAAGTTTTTGAATGTTACTCTTTTCATCTTTTTGTTAAGAGCAGGAATTTGAATATATATATTGCGTTTTGTACTTCCTGATTAAGTACCTGTTTTCCATTAGCTGTTTAATGTACAGTATCCTGAAATACCTCACATTTGTATTCCACCTACACTGTGATTTACTGAAATAAAACCTTTTTCAGTCTAGGGAACTGTGCTGTGTATACTTACTCTGTGAAATGAGTGCTTGGAAATTTCTTATACTGCAACTTTAGTCTTGCAGATTTTGTGTCCATGTGTCTGCAGATATAGATGTAAAAACATGTAATTAATCCAGCTGCATTTACCGAGGATTTTTAAGGAGTCTTTACAGATAGACCTATATTCATTACAAAGAAATCGTTTGTGCCAGAGATGTAAAATAAGAAAATGCATACTGTACACAGTAAAATAAAATAGAACAAATGAATGTACATGTAAAACTAAAGTAGGTACAAGTTAGAAATGGCAGTACATAGCATGAATGCAAAGGTGGAAGAAATCCTCAGATATTTTAAGATAAGATAAGATAAACTTGTATTGGCATTGCACGGGGACCCATACAACAAAAGTGTGAGTGCCACAACTGTAGGTGCATTAAAGATAGTAAACAAGATACACAATAAATAGCATGTTTACATACCAGTGTAGAATTACTCTGTTACAAGTAAAAGTCCTGTAGTAAAAATGATACTTCAGTAAAAGTATAGAAGTATTAGCATCAAAATATAGGCTTACTTAAAGGACAAAAAGTAAAAGTGCTCATTATGCAGAATGAAACATTTCAGAATAATATATATTACTGAATAATAATTATTGATGCTTTATGTACATTGTTGCACCTGAAAAAGGTGGGTCTTATTTTTTACTGTATATACTGCCAGGTAGAATGAATTTCACAAATGGATCAATAAAGTCAATTCAATTACAGTTCAATTGTATTGATAGTGTCAAATCATAACAGTCGTTATCTCAGGAGACTTTACAGATAGAGTATGTCTATGAACACTATCATTTACAGAGACCCAACTAAACAGAAATGGGCAATTTAGTGCTTGGAGTAATTCTTCTTTTTCTCCCTTTTCTTCTTTTTAATGGCGACTTGCTTAAAGTAAGTATACGGTGCAGGAAATGATATGTGCTTTGTCTTATTTAGAGAAGCCAGCATCCCTTCCTAACGGTCTATGATCCCGTCACGTGTTAACGCCCGTGTCCTGCAGGTGGCGCTGGACTTTGACTAACCAATCCGGCTGCACAGGAAGTACAGCAGGGCATGCAGCACCACCCATGGCTGCTAGTTAGCTGCTGGTTAGCACGTTGGCCGACGTATATCACCGTAACGTTATAGCTAACATATTACCCTTGAATGCAGCATTATTTATAATTTAATGACTTTCCGGGGGTGCAGTTTGTCAATATCAGGGCAATGTCGGACAGAAAGCGAAGAAGAGAGAAGGATGACCGACGAGACAACAAGAGACACAAGTCGTCCAAACAGGATTTTGAGAAACTCAAAACACACACGAAAAAACTCAACCAAAAAGTCCAACAACTGAAACACGTTGAGACGTTGTGAGTAATATTACGGAGAGCTTTCCTGTTGAATCTTGCAAACTTATGCATGAATTATACATTTAAATATACAAGTTTTATCTCGTCACTGCAAGTCATCCACACTTATAATTTTACCCAAAATACTTGCTATTTGAGCAGTTAGCGTTAGCTTTACTTGTGTGAGTTTGAGATAACGTTAGTTAATTCTGCAGTTAAATTACGTAAGTTAATTCTGCAGTTAAATTACGTAAGTTAATTCTGCAGTTACGTAACAATTAACGTCAGTATTATCTTTGTTTAATGCAGCTATGAGAAACCTCCACCAGGACTCATAAAGGTAACGTTACATTTAGTGAATGCCAAGAGGCTTTAAAGAAACATATCGTTTTGGACTTGACACATACAGTTATTATTTACTCAAAAGAAATGCTCAGAAGTGACAGTTACTGTTGCAGGAGCATGAGGACAAACCAGAGGACTGTATTCCTGCTGAACCAGGAAATGAAGAAGCCAGGAGCTTCCTGGCCCACGCCCCCACCAAAGGGCTGTGGATGCCTCTCGGGAAGGAGGTGAAGGTGATGCAGTGTGAGTACAGTTAAACTAAATTCAGCAACATCGGCCACGATTTGCAATGAGAGAGAGAGAGAGATATATGTGCTGTTTACAGCTGTATCTGCAGGGATTTAGTTTGTAACTGGATGTTCCACAAACCTCTTTAAGACTTCACACAGCTACAGAAGTGAGGGATGGGTGTGAGTAGTGATGCTCATCTTTAATTATACACTTCAATAAAAAGAGAAAATATACCCGGTCCTAGGATACATCCCCTTGCTGTGACTTTTACGTGTCTGTTTTCATTGTTCTTTTGAACTTTAATAGCTCTCATACCTCTCATCTTCAAATGAATTTTGACTGTGTTGTTGGTTAAATGGTTTTGAATAGTTAAATTAATCCAAGATTTTCACCTTAGATTATGTGCTAGAGATCGAGAAAGAGTTGCTGGTTTTTGTGGTTAAATCAATATACAGTGTCTTCTCATATGACTACACTTGTACACTCACAATTATAACTAAAAATCTCTAGAAAGGGTTTAACCTATGCTAATAGATTTTGGAGACCCCTCCACCCCCCCTTGTATACAAATGTTATAAAGTTATATTGGCTATAGAAGTAACAGCAGCCCTTCTAGTTCAGGAACTGTAGGTGGGAGTAAATATCCACATGTGTGGGCATCAGTCTTAATAAGTGACAAATGTAACCACAAGAGCTTGACTATTAACATCACGTCTATTGTTTGTCAGTTGCTAGTAACTTATACTGGTGTTGGTAGAGATAACCTGTCTTTTTACATTACATGTCATTTAGCTGACGCTTTTATCCAAAGCGACTTACAATTGCTATATATGTCAGAGGCCGCACACCTCTGGAGCAACTAGGGGTTAAGTGTCTTGCTCAGGGACACATTGGTTGATGTATTGCAGTGGGAATTGAACCCGGGTCTCCCACACCAAAGGCATATGTTATGTCTACTGCGCCATCACCACCAGAAAAAGACTGTCCTTATATTCAGCGTCCATTCATTTCTTCGTCTTTCTTATTTTCATGCTGCGTGAACAGCCAGGGACTTACCCCTAATTTTGTGTGTGTGTGTGTGTGTGTGTGTGTGTGTGTGTGTGTGTGTGTGTGTGTGTGTGTGTGTGTGTGTGTGTGTGTGTGTGTGTGTGTGTGTGTGTGTGTGTGCATACATATGACAATGAAGGCTGTGGGATGTGGTTCAAAGCTAAAGAAAGAGCTTGTACGTGGTGCTTGAGTTAAGATTATTTTGTACTACTATTCCCAAGGTCAAGAATGTATCTTCATGCCCATATTTCATCTATATGTACATGTCACATCAGTTTATTTTTCCCAAATCCACAGATTTATATTTTGTTACCTTTGCTGCAGGTTGGAGATGCAAGAACTACGGCCACAGGACAGGAGACAGGGAGTGTCCGTTCTTCATTAAAGGCAACCAGAAACTAGAGCAGTTCAGAGTGGTGAGTTTGTTAACTGCTTAGAAAAAAAAGTGAGCCCACCCATAGTTATTTAGAGAAGGTATCAAAGAATGGTCCACTGTCAAAGAATGTAGGTTGGGTTGTGGCAAGGTCAAGGAGCTGTGACGGAGACAAACACTTGTGTCTGAGAGCTGGGCTGAGGTTACCAACAGATCTGGGGCATTTTTAGTTTACACTGGGGAGCATGTGGGCAGCAGACTTCTTCAGACAGCCTGTTCCAATGTACCTGTAATAGAACAATATTTACTGCAGGAGCACCAAGCCTCTGCAATGATTTCCATAAATGCAACTGTGCCATATTTTCATACCTCATATTGTCACAGGGAGGTTTAAAAGAAAAAATGCTGACATAACAATGAATCGTAGCAACTCTCATTGTAAGCAGTATGATCCCCCCCCCCCTTTTCTTCATAGTAGGTGATGACAGATTGCATTTGGTCTTTTAGGCTCATGAAGACCCAATGTACGACATCATTCGGGAAAACAAAAGGAATGAAAAAGAAACCAGGTACCCAAACTCCTTTTTTTAATCGTGCTTGTTGTTCATATCCTTTGCTATAAATTCCCTGAATAAGAGTCTGATTTTTAAACTTTACTATATTAAAAGGACAGACAAAAGAGGCTGGTGTCAGACAGTTCGATCATACTTAGGAACCTGCAAGTTTTTTTTTTATTTTTTTTTTTTTTTTTTACTGTTTTCCTACAGCGGAGTGGGACACTGAGATGACCTGGAAGTTCTTTCATGGTGGCTGGTTCTCTGTGTCTGTTTCTAGCAAATAGTGTTTGACACCAGGGTGCTTGAATCTGAGGTTTGTTTACTTGTGTGTGTGTGTGCGTGTGTGTGTGCGCGTGTGTGTTTTTGCATGCATTACAAAAAGGTTATTCAAAGGCCAGTAGCGCTTTGAAGTCCGTTGCGTGTCTGTGCCACATTAATTTTGGCATCTTCTTTGAAAGGGAAGTGAAACAGTCCAATCTCTCCTTGCTTTGCTTTCCAATATACCGTATTGGATGGAATTGTAGATATGAGATAGTTATTAGAAGTGCTTGCATCTACAGTATATTCATTTTGAAAGTTCATTCTTCTGCACTTACTGTACCCAGTTGGATATCAGACTTGGTCCAGTTATTTTCTGATGTTCCCGAAATGGCTTATTTTGCATTGCCCATCTAATCTTTTACACTTTTCTAGTTTTCTAGTGCTGTCAAACGATTAAAATATTGAATTGCATTTAATGTCATAGTTAACTCGCAATTAATCACAATCACACATTTTTATCTGTTCTAAATGTCCCTTGATTTCTTTTTGTCCCATTATTTTTTTTCTCATTTTAATGCTCTTATCAACTTGGAAAAGTGGATCGGCTTGCTTTGTGCTTTTGGTGCCTGGCTTTGACGAGGGGGCGGAGATTTCGCATCAGCTGTGTGCTTGGCCATCAAGTGGTATTTCAGACTGGACGTGCTGCGATGATAGCTCAGTTCACAACGACAAAACACACAGATCGCTTTGGTCTTGTCAGTGGAACCATTTGGCAACTTTTTAAAAGTAAACTTTCCATTCAGAATCTTATTGGCATCCATTTCCAACGTTAGTCTACTACTCTGGCCGGCTCGCAAGCCCAACAGGCACGTGTCCGGTCTAGCTAGATCCGGTGTGGTGTTGTAGTTTTTCTAACGTTACTAGTTGTTGCAACAGCATGTGAAAAAAAACTACAAAGTTTGCTTGGCCAAAAAGAACATTAATCTCGCGATAAAACAATTGACGCCGTTAAAATGGGTTTGCGTTAACGCCATTAATAATGCGTTTAACTGACAGCACTACTATTTTCATTTGTATTCCATACATTTTGATAAATATTGTGGTAATAGTCTCAGGTATTTGAGAGTTGGCCCCCCTTTATATTTAACTGGTTAACTACTACAGGCTGTAGCTGTAGTAGTGTCTTGTTGCACAGACATCATATTCACAAAATGTCATGCCTGACGAAGGTCGGTGACTGAAACGTGTCTAATGAACTCAGTGCTGACAGTTTGCAGGAATTCTACCTTTTCTTTTAAAAGTGCATTTGAGGAAACCAAAGTATTCGAGCTAAGGGAAGAGACATTTTTATAATGTAGCTGTAGATTATTAAGTGCTTTTATGATAATTCACTTTGACACTAGAGGTAAGCTTTAAGGAGTAGCATGACATCCCAAGTGCTCAGACGATGAATCTGCTCAGTGAGATCAACCCCGCCATAATGAGGCCTGATGGACACTTCACAAGAGCATGTCAACCTTTTCTCAGAGAAACACTTTCATGGCTGAATAGTTAACAGCTTCTGGATGTCTTCAAAAAAAAAAATGGTACGTTTCTGATATCATCACTTTCAGTGTGCCAGCTCACAACTTTGAGCTAATCCAATGTTTTGTATTTGACTGAGCAGTGTGGTGCTTCCTCACTCATTCTATGATGTGTTGATATTGTAATCTTCCTTACTTACTTACCCTCTGTTAAGGTTTAGGTTAAAGTTATCTGATCTATTTTAGTCATCTGAGCTTGAGCCTTGTTTTTAAGCGACAGGATGTCCCAATTATCCAGGTGTGTCCCGGTTTGTTCTGAAAATCCTCCACACACCTGCAGTTTTAATGGGCACTTGGTCCAGAAATGCCGTTACTAGGACAAAGACTGGTGGTGCATCGCATAGCCCTTAAATTGCCTCCTCGAGTCCTCCACTTGGCTCTCTTCCTCGCGTCGTAGTCGGAAATCATGGGAGGAGAGAGGGAACGAGCAAATGTGTTTTAGAGGGATGAGACGTCCTTTCCTCTGAAGAGTCACGTGAATACGTCAGCTGTTTGGGCGGAGTTAGCAACTCCTTCAGCTGCACGGCTTCCGGGAAGCCTGCTCTCGTGTATCCTCGCCTATAGCTCCTCGATGATCCCTCCTCGATGCTCGCTTCTCGCTCCTCGGGACAGAAATAAGAGCTTTGAGACGGCCTTTACCGAGGAGGGACAGAACATCTTCCAGTTGAGCCAAGGACCGAGGAGTCGCGGAGCTATCAAATAAACAACATGAGATTCAGCCAGTGTCTTGTTTAAGGACACTTCAGATGCTTGCCAACCCGGACATCCAAGTGTGCATCAGTTGTTTTTGTTCCTGTACTTGACTCTAATCCCACCTCCTCTTCTCCTCTCCTCTCTGCCCTTCCTGTTTCTAGGATCCAGCAGCTGCAGCAGATGCTTCAGGACAGCACTTCCTCCAATTCAGACAGCTCCTCCTCCTCCTCTTCTTCTTCTTCCTCCTCTTCCTCCTCCTCATCTGACCACCATCGAAGCAAGAAAAGGAAAAAGAGGAAGGACAAAAAGAAGAAAGACAAGAAGAAGAGAAAAAGGAAACGAAAGCACAAATCCTCCAAAACCAGTGACTGCTCAGATTCAGATTGAGTGTTTGGAACAGGTTAATATATATATATATACTTGTATGCTACATGCTTTTAAACGTAGGAAGAGACTGAATGAAGTACAGTAGCAGCCGTGGTCGATCTTACACAGTAGTGAAGTGTGTTCTGCAGCAGGCCTCAGTAAGAACTGCACTCTGAAGACCTTTTTTAAGCCTTTTCTTTGCAAGTTGAAACTGTAAAACTGTAAGTCCACTGCGCATGACTTCTCCCAGCCGTTTAATTCGCTCCAGGATGACAACTCGCATTTGCATCTTCTCTGTTGGATTGTAGAGCACAGGGTCATATGGCCCAGCTGCTTAAGTAAGCGTGTGTACGTGTGCCTTGGTGCATGTGTGTCAAAAAGCATTAGCGGCATGGGCTGCATGAATCTAAAGTGATCTAAAATGGGCCCGCTGGTGTAAGAGATAATGTTCTCTTTACAAGGTCCAATAAGATAGCATGTCAGCAAATACAGTGTGTTATTAAGAGATTGTATTTTCCACCATATTTTTGTATCCCTGCCATCTCGCTGGTATTAAATACTTTGATTGTAGAGTGTGTTAAACACAGAGAGGTGAAGAAAAACGTTGGAGAACAGTTAGAATTTGTCTTCCACACAAGCCAGAATGTTTAAATGCTTGTGCGTACACATTTGAAATGATTTAAGGTTGGAATATGCTCATTTGCTCTTAAAAAAAAAAAAGCCACAGAGATGGGGAAAGTATGTATGTGAATGTGCTCACTTATTCTGAGAATAAATATGGCTCTCTTCTCCAATGTTTACCTAGCTCTAGGCTGCAAAAAAAAGAAAAATATTTGAATAATTATGGCCTTGACTAATTGTGTACGAGACTATTTTTCCGATCTTTTGAGGAAGGTGCAGCGAAACTCCACACGCAGAAATCTGCTCATTAAAAAGTGTACGGCACAGGTAACGCCGTGACCTTTGTAAGAAGAAAAAACTTCTTTTGATCTCATCCTGCAGCAGTCTGAGAATACTTCAAAAATCATTCCACGGTAACCTACACAAAGCAGGGCGATCCTCCCTCTCTGTGCTGAGCTTCCATCAACAACTCAGACCAGCAGCTCACGGTAGCTGCTTCGCACAAAACTTTACCCTTTAGGTCACATTTGAAGAAGTCTGATGCTTCTCCTTCAGGAGCGGCACATTTTGAGCAGGGCTCCCTGTGGAAATGAACTTTAAACATTCCCTTTTCCTAATGACCCTGATAGAGAGACAATTACAGCAGACCTACAGGGAACAAGCAAACTAGATTTCCATTTAGATTTGTGGCTTAAGCTTTTTGAGTAGCTCAAATGCTGTAGAGAGTGCAGTGTATGTGTATTTGTGATACATTACAATTACATCAAAGTGACTGATCATACAGCCATGAGAACATTTTAGTTGCTGATTGAGCGCTTATTCGTTCTCATCTTTCTGTGGCAGCTCTGTCCGTTCCTTTTCTGGTGCTTTGACCAATAACCTATGACAAATCGACTTAATTGAAACGGCCTGTTCCACGTTGATTTCTCCCTCTCTGAGTAGGACAATGAATCTCTGAGATGAGATCCAGTCACAAGCTGCTCAGAGGGAGGTTGCGCCACGTCGAGAGAATTTGGTCAGCGGAGTCTTTATTGAAGCACTCTGTCTTCTTGGACAAGGGGCAGGTCAGATTGAGTGCCAGGCCAGACTCGTTGTGCAGATTCTGTTAGAGGCCAAACATATTAGCAGAAAACTAGATAATTAAATATTTATGACTTGAGCACTGCGCTTAAACCATGAATAATAATGTTCATGATGAAAGACACAGTGACTAGGTTTCTCTCTTTTTCATAATGTGGTATCATCTTCACACCAGATGTGCAGAGGTTGTAAAAATGGTGTGTTCTAATCCAAGTGAGTTCCACAAACAGGTCAAAGAATATGCAGAAGGGGAAACAATTAAGGTTAACCTTGTGAGATGCAACAAGAAACGAGACTGACTGCATTTTATTGGATGCAGAGATACATTGTGCTGCATTGTGAGTCTGCACTTTATTGAATGCATTATGTAGTACTTACTGTATCATATACTGACCATATGGGATGGCTTAAAACCACTCTTCTGCCTCTTTGCAGTCTCTGATAAAAAGATTACATCCTATGTGAGCCCTCTAATGTAGTCTTATCGAGATGCATAAGTCACCATAACTCAATGATGGGAACTGAATATAGGAAAAAAGAGAAGTTTTCTTTGTTTGCCTATGTTCTGTTATCTGAAAAACTAGTGTTTAGAAATGATGCACAATTTCAACTGTTTGGATGTTGTCCGAACTAATGCAACCTTTAAGGGTAGAAACAAAGAATAATTTTGACTTGAGTCTGTTTACACCTAATTGTTGTCACACTGAGTCAAATAATCAGTTTGCTTTCTGTTATTTTTGTATCAGACCTACTTGCCTTCACAGCCTTAGTCCAATTAAAATTTAATGGAGGAACCAGGCTGTCATTTAGGCAGAGAGAAAAAGATATTTCTGCAGGGTGTGTTGCTCCAGTTATTTCTCAGGGCGGACAGGGCTCCCGTATTAATCCTCCTACTGCTGAGTGGAGACAATGATGAGCTGCAGGCCTGTCTGCTATACACTGTTCATTCCCTCTTAAACATACACACCCTGGGCTTAATATCAGAAACAGTCTGTAATCACTGACATAATTAAAGGGAAGTGGCCTCATGTGGCTCATTTCTGCTGTGCTCTGTGATATAGTCCCATATCCTGTCCTGTACAATGAAATCCAATGAAACTATAACATTATGCTGTGTAGGACCTCTGTTGAGCTATATCAAAATGGTTCCCAAAATAATGTAACAGAAGGTCAAATCTTACCCTCCAAACAGTTCTGTGTGAATGTGTGGAGACCAGTGAACGTTCAATAACCATGAATCATTGAAGTCATTGTTCCTGTTTGCCTTCCCCTCCTGGCTGCAAGATTGGAGGCAGCCACATCTTTGTGTCACCCATCATAGAGAGAAAAGACGTGGCATCTAATTGTTTGTTTTGCTTTATTTACTAGTCTACATTGCTTGAGACAGTGTAGGCAAGGCTGCTACCCATAGGGGAACTCAGGGTCAGTATAGGCTACCATTTCAATATTATCACATTCTTAAAAAGTAGTCAACAAAAAGATGAGTCGTTTTTTTTTTTTAAAACGTAGCTACACGTCTTTATATGCACATTGTTAAAATTGCATCACATAAAGTGTTTGGTGAAATCCTGCTATTTACAATTGACATTGTGTGTTACATTAGTTAACACATATATAACCTTTCTTGAAAGCTTAATGTTAATCTTCTTAACTATAGTGCTTAGATTACTGGTAAAAAATAAAAATGCTGTTTAGATTTTTGGGTGAAAAGAGCAGTTTAATTCTATAAAACAGTACTTACCCAATGTGGACGGCATTAATGAGGAGTGGTAGGTAAGTGGTCTGGCTCTCTCACATTATTAGAAAAAACGTTTACTAATTTGTTTACGGCATGTTAGAAATTTTAATTTATAATTAAAAACGTGGAAATGTCAAATTGTAACTTCCCAGGTTGAAATGGATTAAACTCGTTTCCACATGTCATTTCATGATTTATGTAAAGCACTTTGAACTGCCTTTTGAACTGTTTTTTTTTTTGAAAGGGCTAAATATGGCGACATGCCTTTCCTTTGCCTAAATCTTTAATGTTCAAGAAAACAGAACTTAGATCGTGTCAGACAGAAGTTCACGATAAGATGAACACTGACCTAAGTTAAACAAGAGTAAACGATTCTTGTAAAAATGTAAAGAAGGAGTTACACACTTTTGTCACATAATCACCGAACATGTGTCAGTGTGATTATGTGCCTACAGGTTAAACAATTCACTCATAGCCTACCTGTTTCTGATTGGAGGTCATTTTTTATTATAACTGACCTAAAAAGTATAACAACTTTACATATTAGCCTACACACAACGTATTTAAATATCAAGGTGAGTCCTTTTAATGCATTTGATTAGTTTTACAGTGAGAAACGACTCGGTTATGTTATGGAGTCACGCTTGTTAACCGACTCCAGAGCTGACGAAACAAAAGTAGCCTACTGACTTCTTTATTTTAAAATGATCACCGTTCACTCGTTAACCAGTGACTCAGTGAGAGCAGCTGAGCTTCCCATGTATTCATGCATCCTCTGTCTGGCTTCACCAAGCAAGCAAGCCAGCCAGCAGACAGCAGAAGAAGAAAAGAGGAAGTGGAAACATCAGCACTATCTCTACGGCAGAGGAGAGAGACCTATATACTGTCTATGGGAGAGACGGAGGGAGAAAACACTGAGTGACATACACACACACAACACACACACCACACACACAGTCACAACACACAAACTCCGGACATCAGCGCTTAATAGTGGAAAGAAGTGTCCTCGCTTCGTCAGGTTTGTCACACCACGCTTTCTTCTCTTGTACAAATGTTGGTGTTGAGCAGTATTTTAGCTTAACTTCCTTCGTGTTTTGTGCTAAATGTTGTGGATTCACGATATTTAGTGTCCGCTGCGTTTAGCCTCAGCAAGCGTTTCTGTGTTCTGTGTTCTGTGTGTTACATTGCAGCGAGACAATACTGTGTTTCTTCTCGCCTTTTCTCTCTGAATGTCTTTCTTGCCTGTCTTTACTTTTGTGAAGTGGCCATATAGCGGCTTTGGGCACTGTTCTTTTTAGTGACATGTCTGATTAAAGCACCACAGCCCACTCCGCTTTCACACACACACACATAGACACACAAACACACATAGACACACACATAGACACATTGAACTGCAGTGAAATCCAACTAAATTAGTCACCGTGCTCTTTTACTTATGGTTTATTAAACAAGTGCGCGTTAAAGCTGCAAGTTGTGTTGTGTTTGCTGCAGATGTAGTGTGAAGGCGCCGAGGCTGCTGTTTGTACAGTGCATGTTCGCTTGATGCAAAAAGTGGTGCGTTTAAAGATGCCTCCGTTTTCCCCACATTGCTAATTAAAGAGCTGCTTTTAACGCTGTGTGTTGCAGCCCAGCATGCGTGGCCACATCGTAGGCCTGTGTTTAGGAGAGGGGAGAGAGAAGGTTAGAGAGCATATGAGGTATTTGAGCTCTGTACTCGGGAAAAGCACAGATGTCAAAATGCATTATAATCTGGCAACAGTTCATCCACTTATCTGAGGTCTAGTACTTAACATACCTTCTCCCCTTTCAAACCTGTAGCCTACATCAGGGGTTCCCAAAAGTGTTCATGTGACCCCATAATTCCTGTGCGTTAGATCAAGTCAGTGTTCCCCAAACTTTCCCAACCCAAACCCCTTAAAACGAAGCGATAAACACTTGCGACCCTTAACGCTGGTTGCATAGGTCTTTGGGGTGAAAATAGTAAAGGGATTTAATAATTCACACTGTTGTTTATGCTTCGTTATCGTAATGATTGTTGCAGTGCCCCTCAGAATTAGCTTTCAGCCCCTCACTCTATGGAACCACTGCATTATAGACCCTCTGTTTGATAATATTGTGTCCTATGTAGCTCTCTTTGTAGACATTTTGTTATTTTTATTCTAACAATATCCTAGAAATATTAACGCAGTACATCAGTGTGCTTTACAACCAGTGGTAGGTGTATGCCAGGGGGTATTCTGCTGTACCAGGGGCTACATGGAAAAATTGTGGAGTAGCTCAACTTATTTGAAAACAGATTTGTTTGAAATAAAATTATTGAGGAAATTAGATATTCAAATATGATTACAAATTGGTGTAATGCTGAATTTGAGTACATTTATTGCCACAATAACCTAACAGCAATGACAGGTCAAGTTTCAGTCAATTCATGCTGCAATTAACAGTATTTGAAATAGAGATGGTCCGATACCATTTTTTGCTTCCCGATACCGATTCTGATACCTGAACTTTCGTATCGGCCGATACCGAGTACCGATCCGATACCAGTGTGTCATATATTTTATTATGTTTTAACAAGTGTATACTACTATCCCTGTATGGATGTGATATGATTTCTATCTTTGTTGTCGGTCTGGCTCAGGTTAAACTCTTTGTGAAACATGAACAAACACAAACAATGAACGCCACAGAACTTTCTTTTATTATGCAGTTTGACAGTCAGTTATAACGGAAAAAGAACATAAATAAACTACTTTAACGTAGATTTTCTTTAGGGCTTTACTACGTGGTATCGGATCGGTGCATTACTCCAGTACTTCCCGATACCAGCGTTTTAGGCAGTATCGGAGCCGATACTGGTATCGGAACATCTCTAATTTGAAATATAGTCAACAAACTAACAGAAAAGTCTAAATTGATAGCTAAAAGTGATGAATAAATGGTTGAAAGTGTGAAATCTAGTGGTAGTACACATGGGCGTCAGTTTGGTTTGAAATGTGCTGGGGACAGAGACGCATTTGGAAGTACATTTCCAGAAGTGCTGGGTACAATGACGCATTCATTTTTTCTCTATTTCACGCAGGTCATGTTTTGAAAGACGCTGTCCTATAGCTTACTAATGAATAAAAACGTGGTGTAATGTACGTAAACAATGATTACCAAATTTCTCTCTCATATTGCTCCTCATAACCACTGAAAACTGACAAAAAAAATCGAACCCAAAGTCCAATTATTATGGAAGCTATCTGACATTTAGCGTTTCTGCTTCATTAGAGCCTATGTAAGGAAAAAGCTTAACATGGTTTAAGGTACCTAAACAACGATCAGACATCACCAAATTTCTCTCTCATATTGCTCCTCATAACCACAGAAAACTGTCAAAAAATCAAACCCAAAGTCCTATTATTATGGACGTTATCTGACATTAAACGTTTCTGCTTCACGTTTTCAGCAGAGCAGCGGAGCGACTGTGAGTTGACTCCCAACGGTTCTCATGGGCTTTATAAGTCATAAGGTGAAAAAGCTTAACGTGGTTTAATGTACCTAAACAACGATCAATCATCACCACATTTCTGGTTTGATTTTTTTGACAGTTTTCAGTGGTTATGAGGAGCAATATGAGAGAGAAATTTGGTAATCATTGATCATTGTTTAGGTACAAGCTTTTTCCTCGCCATAGGCGCCACTGAAGAAGACAACGCTAATGTGAGATAACTTCTATAATTATAATCGGTTTAGTTCTTTTGACAGGCTTAAGCGTTCATTACAAGATATGGAAATTTGGTGATGATTGCTCGTTGTTTAGGTACATTAAACCGCGTTAAGCTTTTTTTCACGTTAAGCAGAATGTCCCGACAGGCAGTGTAGTGAACAGAGAAGCGAGCAGCCAGCGCAGCAGCAGAGCGGCTGTGTCTGCTCTGTGGGGATAGAGATTGTTGTGGATTTTTTGGCATCTGTCGCTCAAGAATTATGTCTTAAAAGGACTCATGACGAAATCGTCACCCACCGAAATCGACGCCTATGGTGGTACAAATGTAAACTCGACCAAACCTACTAAAAAAAGAGACCAAAGCTAAACAGCGATAATTCCAGGATTACTATGTCTTGTATGGTTTGACATGTGCAGCCACTGATCTATCGCAGCCGCTGTGTTTTCTCTGTAGTGAAATATTCTTGTAACAATTTCATGAAGCCATCCCATCCATTGAAAGGGTTCTTGGGAATCACTCTGTAGATGACACATGACAAAAAAAGAGCCCCACTTTGAGAACCCTTGCTCCATATTTCCTCTGTGATCACAGCATTGGTTTGTGGCACAGCATGCTTCAGCTCTCTCCTCCTCACATCAGTGCATCCTGGGGGGCTATGCTGTCGTCTTCTCTCGGTCCCTCTGCCCCTCCAGGCGGTTTCTGATGGACTGAGAGCCGGTTTACATGCCCTGTTAGCCACCAAAGACGTCCCTGTTGCGATGGAGCTGCATGCGTGCCGGCATCACCGTGTCAACTCCACAATTAACACAGGCAAACATAGCCTAGATACAGAAGCACAAGCACAGCCATGCAGCAATGTCTCAGGCACAGACATACGGACAGTTCTTAAGAGCTTGTCGCCAAGGGAACGTATGGGGTTTTGGTTTCAAGTGCCACTCTGGGAGTATCATCGAGATACAAAGTTAATTGTAGTTATGGCATAGGATATGGAGTGTTATTTGATGCAAGTTTCTATCAGGGTGACGCATACTTGAACTGAGAGATTCTGTGTTGCATTGTGAGGTTTTGGCCTATACAAGCACGCTGTCTGTGATTGTGGTCGATAGTGGGTTAGAGATTGATGTTTGGTTTTGGATTCAGGTCTGGCACAGCTTTAGCAGTCAAGGAAGAAATGCAATTTTCAACTTATACTTTGGAGCCAACCACTAACTTTAGCGCACTCTCCCATTAAACTGGTATGTGAAGTTTAGTGTGTGCACAGCGTTGGCCAGTTGCTGTCCAGTTCAGAACTGAAGCGTGCCAGAAGCGTTACATTTCAGTTTTACAGCCACCTGAGGGACCTACATGTCAGAAGGAATGCACACACATGCGGAAAAAAGGTTTTATTAGCCACAGCAAACCTCCATTTCTTGTTAGCTGGCTTGCCCAAATAAATATTTCTTTATCCCTACAGGGTCTTAAAAATCAGCGATAGAAATGGTGTTGCAACACTGAAGTAAATGAAAAGTGAGAAGGTAAAATACGGCAGCCTTGATTTGCACCATAAGTGATGAAATTAAAGCACTTTGGTTTTTTGTTTAAAATAGTGCAACATAATCCAGGAAATCAGATTAGTGGAAAGAGGCAGAGATGGAGCGGCTGCTTTTAAGTACTTTTTGGGAGAGGATGGGAGCCTGCCCTCACTTATTGAGTTGCATCACATACGAGATCCTGGTTTTGTATCTGTTTGACACTGCCTACTGTTTGGCATCCTCTCGCCACCTCCTGAAGTGCAACCTTGTCAATTTCTGTCTCCTCTCGCCTGTCAGAGCCCCCTCCCTTCCCCTTGCAGCTTGTTATCTCTGAGCTGTTTCTCTCATTAGCTTTCTCTCTTTACACTTGCTTTTTCTCACATGCTATATTACTGTCGCTCTCATTTTAGCATCTCTCTATCCCCGTCTCTTCCACTTTCTTCTAATTTGCTCAATCTCACATTGGAGAGCACTGACTCCACCATCTACTTTCTCGCTCTCAGTTCTTGCTCCCTGAGGGAAACGGAGGTATGTAAATTGTTTTCTCTTGATGTATGCGCGGCCTGCTATCTGTCATCTTAATTAACTCATTTCCCCCCTTTTCTCCTAAAAGCTCAGAATTGCAACATTTAAGTGAGACCAAAAATGTCAGGGCCCAAAGGTTCCTGTCATCTCTCTGTCCCTTTCTATGTCTTTTGGTGCTAACATCCATTGAGAATGACTATAGAAGAAACTACTTGCCATTTAATGTACCGGTATCTATGCTTGCAGTACAAACTGGTGTACGCCTGTCCTTCGGCAACTTGAGGTTAGATTCATTTGCATTTCCAAATGGGATAAATGTTGTCTTGCATAATTGCTCCCTGTGGTACTAAGTTAATTAAAACAGCAGGTAGGTACTGAAGGTGCGATGGGAAAGTGCCAGACAGACATAGGTGGGTGAGAAGAGATCTCATAGGTACTGCTGCCATATTCTGTTCTTTAGTTTACTGGTTGTTGCCTTAGGCTGAATTCAAAGCCAAGCAGCTCTTTCACGGGGTAAAAAAAGAAACTGATCAAACTTGTTGTTTTATGACACACAGTGATCTTGTAGCAGTTGCACATGGGAATACGCTTATGAATGTATTCAACCTTTTACCCTGTGCTTCTATAAATGTATATGTTTTGTTCCTGGGGCACCGAGTCCATCCATTCTAAGAATATTAATAAGTTTAAGAGGAGAGCATCCGCAGGCGTGTTTTTCAGTCCAAGTCTAGACTTCATGCGGAGTGATCAGCCCTAGATGACCCAGAAACTCATATAGTTCTCTTTGCGTGCTTTCTCTGCCCGCTGCATTCCAGCTGTGGTACTGCCGCAGAGCTCTGTAAATATTGAACGAGAGGTTAGCCAGCTCTCTTGCTCTTTGTGCCTTTGTGGTGTTTAGCATTTCTCAGCTAAGAGCCACTCAGCCTCTGAGCCTACTGACCCAGTAGGATAAATGGTTCAGTAGTCTCTCCTGGTCTAACCAGTATATCCTCACTCCAGCTGCGTGAGAGGCCTGAACTGACTTTACACTTAGAGTTTGGTTCTTTGTAAGGATTGTCCAGTTGTGTGCGGGTGTTAGAGTCTACTAACTAGACCATATACAGCTGTTGTAGTAGGATTGTGTGTATGCGTCAGTGGTGTTAACATCACACCATGTATAATTTATGGCATATTTGCACATTTGCTGCAGAGATCTGCCAAATTTCAGTGCTGTGTTGATGTGTCAGTTTTTTATTTTTCTCCAAGGCTTGTCTGCATCATTTTCACAATAGCTGCATGCTGGTGTATGACCCAGGTGCTAAACAGCTGTATCCTATTTATAGCTTTTCGTGCGTGTGCGTGTGCGTGTGCGTGTGCGTGTGTGTGTGTGTGTGTGTGTGTGTGTGTGTGTGTGTGTGTGTGTCTTAGCCCCTTAGGTGGTGTGTAATAGTATGGGTTATCGCTTGATCTCTATGTTTCTGTTCATATATGGATGGTTGCTGTCAAGCTCTCCTGCGTGTCCATCACACCATCCATCTATCTGTACATCTATGCAGGGTCTTGATCCGTGCATCCATGAGTTTGTCCATCCATACATCCGTTGCCTTTTTTCCTCTTTCTCCTTGTCGATGAAAATATGATAGTGTGTGTGTATGTGAAGCACTTTATCACAACATTGCTGCAGTTTTATTTGTAATTTTTCACACTGTGTGTATCGCTTAGAACGTTGATGCACTTAGTGTGAGCCGAGCAGTAACACCCAAATGATGTGCATCAGATTATAAGGGCAGGCAGGAGGTGTCATGTCCCCTGAAGCATATATGTTGGGCTTTATGATGTTAGCTTGCAGTGAAAAAAATAAAATGTCAGAATGTTGTGTTTTTTTTTGTTTTTTTTTAAGCAAAACCAAAGTAGGAAACTAGATTCACTGCTGTGCTGCATGTAGACTAAAATAACAGTAGTGCATCCCTAAAAGTGCATCCCTAACTATTACATTTGCCCCAGGCACAACTTATAACCATTTAACCATCGAAATCCACAAAACCGTCCTGATAATCTGCTCCAAATACTCTCATGCAATCGTTTCAGAGTCCTCACTGCATGCCACAAAAATGGGGAAATAGTGACTTCTCAAATTGATCTGAAAGATCCACATTCCCATTTTTAAAAAAAAAAAAAGAAAGAAAAAAACACCCACAGAAAACGTCTTCATTCACCTCTTTTAGTGCCACAAGTATCATGAGAAATGCCTTGATAAAATAATCAAAAGGCAGTTGTGGTCTCGGCCGGTCTTGAAATAAAATCCTGAGTCCTCTTTATCTGAGACCCGAGACAAAGCCAAGTAAAAATGCGGTTGATTCCGAGATGAGACCGAGACCTTCAAAAAGTGGTCTTGGGACCGGACTCGAGACCAAGACCAATCTTGAAGTACTACAACACTGCCTATAGATGGTATCCCTATATCCTAGTAGAGCAACTGTTTCTGAAATCAACCAGCCAGTCTGGCACCAACAACCCTGCCTCGTTCAAAGTCACTTAAATCACATTTCTTCCCAATTCTTATGCTTTGTTTGGACTTCAGCAGATTGTAAGAGTGATATGTTATGTGTGTCACTCAGCCCTTTAGGTGGTTGTAATAGTAAGGGTCATCGCTTGATCTTTATGTTTCTGTTCATATAGATGGTTGCTGTCAAGCTCCCCTGTGTGTCCATCAGTCACTTGTTTGTGAGCTATGAGTCACATGTTGAAGCCAGGGTCCAATCAGATATTGGCTCCATGTTGTCTCTTTGCGTTGCACAGGAGCACACACAACGATGATCTTGTCAACGGCATCCCACGATGAGAGTGGACAGCACATACACATGACTGGAGGTTCAGTGAGGTGGGCTGGAAATAAAACTAGTTTCCTGGGTATGGGGTGGGGTTGGTTATGGCTGCAGCAAGCTTGTTCATTTCAGGAAGACTTGAGGGTAGACTGAAGAGAGAGGTGCAATAACATATCTAAACATATTTCATAATAAATGCACCGGGCTGAGATTAAGGATTTGAACCCATTATGTCACGACGCGCAGGCCTCTGCGATGTCAACATGCCGCAGCAGTATTTTCCGTGAGACTAGTCAAGGCTACCTCAAGAGCGAGGGGATTGAGGAAGAGTGGAGGGCCTCTCATAACATGCCAAGGTCACCTGCTCGCTCGTTCTCTCTGGCTGGGGAACTGCAAGCCTTGGTTTGAAGGTGTGTTGCCTCGGCTTTATGTCAGGGCTGCCCCTGAGTCTCTGAATAAATCAAAACGCAGAAGGACATTCAAAAACAAGACAGTTTTATATCTCCCTCTCTCTCGCTCTTCCTTTTGCTCTCATACTCTGTCTTCATGTCTCCCTTGTAAGACTTGACTAGCTGATCCCCGTTTTCCTTAATTTCTCAATTGTCTCACATTTTCATACCCTATATCTATCTGCCTCCTCTCCATTCACTTATATGTTCTCACCAGAACTTTCCATCTAAATAACTCTGTATACACGTATTGCTCAGTTTCTGATCCTCGCTGCCCACATGTTGACCAGCAGCAGTGTTTAACAGAGCATCTGGAATATATCGACATACACGCGGCTCCCGTGGTAGTCTCTCTCTGTTGCTACTTTTAAGCTCAGTAGCAGCCTGAAGTATGTTTCTGTTGGCTCCAACCAGCCAGTAGAAACAAGCCATAATCACTTTCACACCCCGACACTGTCTTTCATCACCTGCTAAATGTGATCTGTGGCTGCTGTGTAATTCATCTGGAAAACAACCACTGCATGCCATGAAGAAGACTTTTAAGTCCACCAAAGCCTTGCTCAGGGGTGTGTTAATGCCCTTAAAGGGTCAACAGGTGAAGCTTAACCAGAGAGCTCATTGGATAGCTCCTATTTTCTTTACTCTCTGTGCAAGGAGCGACGTTTCAACTTGTCCTTGTTTCCAATTTTGTTTCCACAATGTTTGAAAATTGAGTTTTTTAAATGAGTTTCTTTTAATTTACGTTTGTTATCAGGCATGTTAGACAAATAAATGGATGTTCATAAACGCATACAAACAATTCATTAATCCTTTATTTGACTCTTTTCTGCCTGATTAGGTTGGGAGCTGAGTAATTGCAACAATGTATGAGGCTGTTGGCTCACTTCAAACCAATATTAGTGAAATGTAGTAAAGAGTATTTCTGTTGTGAAGACACCATAGGACAATCAGTTTGAGATTCTGTTGCTTTTTGTGGCCTGAGCAGATTGCCCATCTGTAAACCACCTGCCTAATCCGGTGTCATCCTGGCTGGTCCATGCTGGCTACACATCAGTGTTTTCCATTTCCTGTGGATGTTGCACATTGTCAGTGTGCCCAGCCCTTATCTTCTTCCCAGCTAAGAAAACCTAAAGAATAACATGGTTCGGCTTCGCTGGGTTCAGCATGGCTCTCTATTGAGAGAAGAGGGGTATTGTAGTGGCGGACTAGCTGGGTTTAATGTTGCCTTCGGGGCTTGTTGCAGTGTCTGTTCTTTTGTTGTCTGGAATGGAAGCTTAACACTCTGTGTTTGTATTTTTGTGTCTGTCCAACTTGTCTGGTAGCATTTTTAAATCCCAGACAGTGCCATTGAAGAAAGGCACAGGAAATACCAATGGCAACTGGAGAGATACCGGATGCATTACAGTCTTCAGACGTGGTGACAGTTTGTTATATACGAAGCAGGAGGTTTCAGAAGTAGATGTTTAGTACAATTGAACACACCTCTTTTGAACAGAGGGTGGAAGGTGAGCCACTTCCTGTCAATATCTGCATACTGCATATGAACTAATCAATTTCCTGTTGACAGAAAGTGTAAAGAGAAAGGTCAAGACGTGCAGGCACAACCCAATGTAATGTGGTTAGTCGTTAATGTTTTTCAGTATGTAATACAGGACAAGCTGACAAGTGAAACATGTTGTCTGATGTCTGTTTCCATGTACTCAGTGAATGGATGTATGAGGGCTGCTATGCACCGATTACATCATCCAATGACATCGTACCCACAGCAATGAAAGCATGGCCTGAGGAATGCCCTCCACTTGTGTTTCTCTTACCCTCTTGCCCCCCCCCCCCACTTTCGCCGTCTCACTGTTTCACATAAATGTGGTTTACATGCATTTAACCCATAAAAGGCAAAAGTTATTAGAATTCTATGCTCCAGTCCATAAATAGCACGACTTCAGCCCCATTTCTTGTTGCTGCCTTGGTACCACAAACGAAGCCCCCACCCAGTGTTTTACTATAACTTTACAATAATAAGGCAACCACGAGCAACGCCTCAATGAATGGCCTCGAAGGACTTGGGCTAGGCACGCAGGAGGCATGAAAGTGTTTTAGCAACGGCCAGTCGCCACACTGCTAGGGTGGAGGCCGAGCTGGCATTGGCACTGGCTCGTGACTGACCTAGCAGACAGGGCTGGAGCCTGTCAGTGGGTAAACATAGCGAGGGGAGGGCATGGGTGTAGCATATGGTTAAAAAAAGATGCAGGAGATAAATAAATAATAGGAAGGCTGTGGAGAGTGGGAGGCTGATGGCAGTGTTTAGGGGTTAGCAAATTAATGGGTGAGCCCAAAGATTGGGCATGGGGCATCTGTCAGGAGAGGGGAGGGAGTTGTGGTGAAATGAAGTGGAGGCAGGGCAGAGTCTCAGTAGGCAGGAATGAGCAAAAGAACAATAACACACATCTGTGTGAGACAGTACTCTAGAGGACAAGAAGAAAGACAGAATAGAATGGAAAATATTTTGAATATCCAGTATATTATTTGTAGCAAGCATGAGCTCATGTGTTGTGGCTGTGTGCAGCGGTGTGATACTGATGAGCCGTTGGTGGTGATGAATAACATTGTGCCTCCAACAGTGCAGTCAGTCAGTATGGCGGATAGGCAAAGAGCACCCAGCAGGGAGGAAGAGAGTGTTTTGGTAAAGCCAGGTCCTGAAGCCACCCAAGATGTGTGGCGGTGGGTGTGTTTGCATGTGTGGAATTAAGGGTAGCTTGATGTATAGCCACAGCTGGGGGTGCTGTGGGAGGGGACGGAGAGACAGCTGGCAGAGCAAAGGGTGAGCGTAACGAGGAGCGAGTGTGACAGCCACAGTGACTCCTTTGTTCCCACTCACTTGTGCCAGTCACCTCGAGTAGATGGCTGATCTGTGAAGTGACTGAATCCTTTCACAGCACCTAGACCAGATACACAAGCTAGCATTACACTAGCTCTCTCCTCAGCGTGTGTGAATGACTCTATACCACAGAGAGCTGGCAATGGCAGCAGGAGATTTCAACAAGATAGCCCATAACCATCTTCCGTAATGTCAGTGCACCCGTAGAGCACTTATTACGCTTGTGATGATAGTCATCAGTGTGAACATAATTGTGGCGCCTGCAACATTGAACCGAAGCCTACTCGCTATATGCTTAGGTAATGAGTGTTGTCGAGGGCCTGTCTTGTCTCCTGAGTTGTGGTTTAATAAGGGGAGTTATGTTTGCTCAGCGCTGTATGTGTGCAGTGGTCCTGTGTGGCTTCTGGATGAAATGCTGCTACTGTGTGTGTGTGTAACTGTTGCAATTACATTATAATAATATATAATTTGTTTTCAACCAATGTTATAATTTAGAATTATATAAATTGCATTTAGTATTATTTAGTGATTTTATTTGGTAAGAGTAAAGTGCTTTTATTTTGAAATCTCCGTGCAAGGCCTTTTGGGACGCTCGTGAGTGAGAGAGTCGGTGAGCTAACAGCAAGCGAAGCAGCAATTTAATGCTCCGATAAAGTTTTAAGATTGTTCTATCGGATGTCAGCGATCTAAGGAAACCTCAATTCCCTTGTGTACAGCATGCAGCCAACGAGGTATGTTGTTTTGTGTCTGTATTTGACTTTGAACGTTATTTTACATGCTGTGCATGTCATTGTATGTTCATATTAAGCCAATGTGGTCTTTATTTTCTCGTTATACTGTTTGTTTAGTTTTCACGGTGGATTTGGAGAAGAAGCTTCAAATAAACCTGTAGCAAGAAAACCAGTGCCAGTGCTTCGAGGGAATTATAGTGTGCATCAAGTCTGTTAAGATTCAAGGTCACTAGAGACAGCTTACTCCACCTTTTCTTTTATGAAACCTGTCTGGTGTGTTTGTTCACATGGGCATTTATCTTTCTTAGTGCGTTCATTTTCACTCCTTAGAATAACCGTAGCCTGTAAATCTCTCTGTCTCTGAAAGCTCTACACTAAAGCGTTCACTCTCATACCGCCATTTAGCGTTCCAGTTATTTCTATTTTTCAGGAGTTCAATAAGCCTTTTCAGCTCCTGACTTCTTCCTCTGAGTATCTGAACCATTTAGTTCAAGTAGGACAAGTAAAAATAGCCACAAATCAATCCCAAATGTTCTTGGGCTCTTTGCACATCTCGATCTAGGCTAGAACACCCCAACAGGGGATAGAGTGACACAGCATTCAAAGCTGGGCAGACTGGCACTTTAGAGGAGGACATGTTCATTAAAAATGTGACTGGTAGGAGTGATTCGGGCCTTGACACACTTTAAAAGCCATTAAAGAGGCAGCGGTGGATTATGGTTTGTTGAGTTATGATGATGATATAACCTCTTGGTTATTACATACTTCAGCGGAGATGTTAATCCTCTGAGCTATTGAATTTAGCTAAGTGGAGTCCATGTTTCCATTAAAAGATGTATATGAAGTGTACACATTGCAGCGGGAGTTCACAGCAGCGCACATTATCGGTAGCGCAGAAATGTCACATACTTTAAAGTGAAAATAGATGGCACCGAAAGACCTGCGGGGCTAAAGAGCAATGTGTGTTTATCAGCAGGTGGGCTAAAGGCAATCATAGATCTTCAGATAATTTTTTTTTTCCAGATCAACTACAAGCATGTTACACAAGCCAACATTTTAAAAACATTTGGGATTTTTTTTAATTATATGCCATTGTTCTCATTGAATTAAAAATGTAGTAGTAGTATTGTGTGTGTGTGTGTGTGTGTGTGTGTGTGTGTGTGTGTGTGTGTGTGTGTGTGTGTGTGTGTGTGTGTGTGTGTGTGTGTGTGTGTGTGTGTGTGTGTGTGTGTGTGTGTGTGTGTGTGTGTGTGTGTGGCCGTAGTGCATGTTTATACAATCAAGTTACCACAACCATTGATAATGGGACTCCATCACAACCATACTACTACTAATGCAACATTTCTAAGAATCATCAATTCTGATTTCATCTAATGTCTATCACATAGCATATCAAAGCACTTCTACAGCAGCAGTGTTCAGTTCTTGTGTGTTGGCCCTGTCCTTCAAGGCACCAAACGTATCACAAACATTTTGTCCATTGGAGTTTCATGGGAAAACCTGCACTGCAATGCAAACACTTTGACAGAATATACACCAACATCCTGTGTGTTCGACTGTATCAGCCCTCCCTGATACCAGAACGTCTGAAAGCAATCCTGGTTGTGTTTGTCTACGCGCTGACCGAATTGAAAGCCTGGCCTTGGTGGCTCAACAATCATTTGCAATGGAAATTACCTGACCCGGGATGCCCGATCCTTCACATCCCATTTAACTCGATGTCAGCCCTGCCAGCACTGTGAGAAGAGGGAGTTAAGCTGCTATAATGTAACAGAGCAGGTCTGAAAAAGCTCTCCAGTCATCAGCTAACCAGTAGCCTCTTTAAACCCCACTGAATGTAGGTATAACTGTTTTAGTGCTCTGTTACAAGAAAATGCTCAGTGTATAATGTAACTTTTTGTCTAGCAAGCAACAGTGGCTGGTGGATACCCTCAAATCGTCTTTGTGATTTGCCAAATTGAAAAATTCTTTTTCACAACCTCCATGGTAGCTGTTTCCAGTGCTAAACTTTACCATACATGTATCTATAAATAAATAAATAAATAAATAAATAATAATACAGTGTGTGTATATATATATATATATATATATATATATATATATATATATATATATATATATATATATACTGTATAACACTATTTCACAGTTAAATTTAGAGTCCCCCAAACTCAAATGTGTTTTGATTATTGTTACATCACTGGGTGTTTGTCAAGTCTGTTTTCACATTCATCTGCTGAAGGGGAGCGTTTCTTTGTGCTCACCCTAAATCTTAGTTTAAGATGTGTAGGTACGAGCAGGATTTTGTGACATCACAACTAATTTGTAATATTTTGCAATATGTAAGTTGCAGAAATGTGATATGGAGACCTTTTTAAACCTCCAGCGCGCACGCACGCACGCACGCACGCACACACACACACACACACACACACACACTCACTGTGAAATAGGAGACATATTTTTTCAGAAGTTTAACTTTTGAAGTAAGCAATATTTACATATTCATAGATTATTGCTTTTTAATAAGGGAGAAAGAGTAGATGTATTTTTAATAATTTTTAAACTAGATAAAATTAACATTTTTTGTGATAAAACCCACATCTAACAAATTCCAAGCATAGTATTTTTTTCTGTATTATTATTATTATTATTATTATTATTATTATTATTATTATTATGTATTAGTATGTATACATCTTAAAGGTGCCCTGCCACACACAACCGTTTTTACTTGTATTTTTTGTAGGGCTGTCAGCATTAACGCGTGCATAACTGAGCATAATGCGTTAATTTCTTTTAATCGTATTAATTGCATGCCACCATTTATTAATTTATTTTCAGTTCACTCGGCTTTGCGTCGTGCCTAACAGGATACTATTTTGCTGTACTTCCTCATAACACGTCCTGCTGCTGCAGGAATAGCAACAGGGATTCCGGTGCCTCATTCCGGTGCCACTGATATGCCTGCACTTCTCTCTGATGCTCTGAAACAGACGTTACAGGCAACAGAAACATCGCTGCATGTGATGCTAGTTAACACTATACTCGACAGCAGCTAACGTTAGCCTATCGCTAGCTAGTAGCTGGATTAAACACGGTTACAATGCTGACAGCTAACGCTAAACAGTGAAAAGTTTGTCTGTATTTCACTGTAAAGGATTCCAACACCGGGATGTAACAATCTGCAGCTGCTGTTGTCGGAAAAACACAGACGGTGCGTTCAATGAAACTCGCAATTTACAGCCTCGTGGTGCATTCAAAGTTGTTGTTGTTAAATGCCATTTCCCATCTGGTGGTTATTTTTGTCATTCAACAGCTATTTAATAGTGAAAGAAGTTATTGTTATAGTGATTACATTATTATTAAACATTTAATGTTGACGATATGGCCTTAGCAATAAACAAGCCATTCTTTAATGTCGCCAACTGTTTAGTACCCTTCTTTTTTTTTTTTTTATCGGTTCAGGCACCACTAAGGCACCGGTACCGTTTTAAAAGTACCGCTTTAGCACCGGTATCCAAACCAGACAATACCCAACCCTAATATTGACTCTAGATTAAAATGTGTGACTAGATTAAATATATAATAAACAAATACAAATCTTAAAATCAAGTTCATAAAGTAATTTTCTTTGCATTCATTTGATTCCCAATCAAGATACACTGGTAAGAATTGCTTTCCATTGATAATATGTACTTAAAAACAGTTTTGAAATGCAAAATAATAGAATTTTAATCATGTAATAAAACATGCGATTAATTGCGATTAACTATAGAAATTCAACGATTAATCGCGATTAAGAAAATGTAATCGTTTGACAGCCCTAATTTTTGGAGATATGTTAGGTCCATATGTGTTTGTTATGTCGTGAATGTGAACTGCTACCTCCTCTGTCAGTTCTAGCCACTGAAAAGAAATAAGCGGAGAAATCAGGCCAATTACAAAAGCTGGTCATTCTGAAGTGGTGTATTCTGAACTCATTACCATTCATGAGCTCGCCCAGTTGCGCTGGGTAAAGGATGCTGATAGCCAGGCTCTCATTGGCTAGCTGTTAGCCAATCAGAGTCAAGCAGCTTATTTGAATATTAATGAGAACTGGCACAAATCGAGCTGAGTCTTCCTGCAGGATTTCTATACCACGCTAGAATGGCTGGAATCAAGGTAACCAAGGCAAAATGTTACAGAGTCCATGATAGAACTTCAGACATTATCATACCACAAAGTAATGAAATACGTGTGGCAGGGCACTTTTAAGACATGTCTGTAGGGGAGTGATGCTGCAGCCTCTTCAACAAGATCAATGAATGTGCCTGCTCAGACTTCATGTTTGAACATCTTGCATCATTTCTTTCTTACGACCAATTTTCAGTTGCATTTTCCTATGTTTGGTGGGAGCATAGGTAGGTAACGGGGACAAGGAGATGAAGCACTCATAAAGTGAACACAGAGTTTTTAAAAGTATCGTTTTAGCACCGGTATCGAAAAAAACCCAAACGATACCCTACCCTATTGATAAGGCCCAACATTTTCACCCTGGTTTCAATCCCTCCATCTGTCTTCATTCATTTTGAAAAGAGACGTGTTAAACAAAATGGGTGGAACTAAGCCTTTAGCTACAGTATTGTTCTTGCATAATCCTCACAGCTCTATTCTGGGACTTCCACACAACTCATGCCTGGTCGGCAGAGTGCTCTGCTCTTTTTGTGGCTCTGTGGGTGTGTGTGCAAGTAACTTCCCAAAGCACCTGCCTGTTTGGTTTTCAATTAGCACACAGAAGACAGGCAATCATTATCTTTCTCATGAACAGCGCTAATCCAGTTAAGGGATGGAAGTCCCTCAAGAGCTGTATTTGGTTAGCTGGGATGAGATAACCGCTGTCTGTGTTTTACGCTTGTTGTCAATTGCTTGTGGTTGTGTGAGCATCTATTCCATAACATTTTGTCCGGTATACCCCCCCCCCCCCCCCCCCCCCGCTGTCTGGGGTGTAATTTTAACACTTTGAGGAAGTGGGATTTCAGCCTTTTTTCGTTTCTAAACTCTTGGTAGAATCGAAAGATTTGCGCTTAACCCTTCTGAATTCAATGGTAAGGACAACACAGTGAATGACTATGACTAATTTCTTCCTTTTTTTAAGATTGCTTTTTTCTTTAAAGAGCTGAGCGTATAGCGACTTGATTTTCCAACTGCTGCTTTTGTAAGGATTATGTTTTTATATATATATATTTATATATATATATATATATATATATATATATATATATATATATATATATATATATATATATATAGTTAGTTTTTATGCTCCAGACTAGCAGGCATGTGGTGGATAAAAAATGCCTATCAGACATGTAATGCTATGTTGGAGAAGAGTTATTGATTTGCCCTGCAGTAACACAGTTTGATTAGTTACGCAATGTGAAAACTGGAGCTGCTCTTAACTGTGTCTGTTTTTTTCAATGAAGGCCAAGCTACATAACATGAAATGTGTCAGTGTTTTTATAGACAAAGGCAGTTTATGTTTATGTGTTTGTTTGCCTTCTCTGAAATGTACCCACTTGGAATGAGGGAGGGAGGGAGGGAGAGAGAGAGAGGGAGAGAGAGAGAGAGAGGCTCTGATGAGAAATGCTCAAGGTCACTTTATGATGGAGGCGTTTTTCTGCATGTGAATGAAGAATTCAGTGCTGGTCCCTCCTGATGCTACGCCTCCTCCAACACACACATGCACACACACACACACACACACACACACACACACACACACACACACACACACACACACACACACACACACACACACTTCACAGTTAGACAATGGGACTATAGACCGGTTTCCATGACTTCCCTCTCTAACCAACCAAAAAGCACCATTCATCCCCGTCTCGGTCACGGGACCTAGAAGGGTTTTTGTGTGGTCCATCCCCTCTATACATTCTCACACACAAACACAAACACACACAGAGGGGTCCAGTGAACTTTTGCAGGATGGCTTGTTCCTTGAAGCGTGGCCCCTGAGGCTCCAGTCATTGTCTGCCATGATCAGTAAGGGAAGCTCTGGTCAAACTCATTTGAGTTTACACACACACACACACACACACACACACACACACACACACACACTGCTGCTTTTGAAGAATTGCACTTTGATGTTGTGTTTCTCTACATCACAAACGATAGTTATGTATTGTAACTCTAGATTCTATGAGTATAGGCGTAGCCCTCTAAGGGCTGTCGCTATTGGGGAGTTAATCCCTTCGCGCATGTGCAGTCGTGAAGATTTTCTTTCCCGCCCTAGTGCTCAGCGCGGGCCTCAACTACATCCACAAATACTGTACATTACAGGAGCTAAATTGTTGCTCTGCTCCCAACATCAGCATTTTCTTCAGCCAATGTCAGTGGGGCAGGTGGCCCGAACCTTAGAGGGCTACGCCTATACTCATAGAATCTGGAGTTACAATACATAACTATTGTTCTATTTCGTATAGGCTTCGCCCTCTAAGGGCTGTCGCTATTGGGTTAGGGCAAAGCTGATGTAGTCAATGCCACCTGCGACACAGGGTCTGCAAGCAGAACATAGACTAACGCCTCTCCTTATTTGCACTGACAAGTCAATATATCAAATATTATGTTATTTTGATTAAAAAAAATACCCTGTCATGATTATTATGTTGGCTTAATACTGATTGTAAGGCCCAAGTCATGATTGTGGAAGTGCATTATTAGTGATAATTGCTACCATGATTAATAATTATGGGATACCCACATTCCTCTCAGCCACCCAGTGCAGGAGGGATGGGGACAGCGGGCAAAACACACATGCAACGGCGCATCATTTGTTGTTGAGTGAGGATAGGACCGTCATGGAGGACTCGGACATATCACGCAGATAGAAACGGATGAATGTGGATGCCCAGGAAGCTGCTGCGTAGATGTCGGCTACTGTCGTGCCCATGAAAAGGGCTGCAGACGCTGACGGCGCTCTCGTAGAATGCGCTCGGATGCCCTGAGGGGGCTCTGCCCCCTCCGTGCTATAAGCCTGGGTGATAGCTTCGCACAGCCAGCGAGACAGACGCTGTTTTGAAAGAGCCACGCCTTGGGAGTGTTCCATGTAGTGCACGAACAGCTGCTGTGTTTCTCTGATGTCTGCCGTGTGTAAAACGTCTTTTGATAACGCGTAAGAGGGGGCCAAAACGATTAAATCGTCCAGATAACGCAACAGCTTTGCGCAACTGCTAAAGTGCCGTCTCCATGCACTTGGAAAACGTGCGGGGGGCCAACGAGTACCCGAACGGCAGCCGATTGTACTGAAAATGGGCCCCCTGAAAAGAGAAACTCAGGAATTTCCTGTGTTTGGGAATAATTTGGATGTGAAAGTATGCGTCTTTCAGATCCACAGACGTGAACCACTTGTGTTGGCGCACACATTCCAATACGTGCTTGACCGTCAGCATGTAGAATGGACGCTGCATGATGCAGCGGTTGAATTGGGACAGGTCGAGGATGGGACGCATCCTGCCCGTCATTTTCGGTGTGAGAAAGTAGCGGGAGTAAAACCCTTCATTCTCCTCCCCTGGAGGAACGTGGGAAATGGCCCCCTTTGTCAGCAGCTCCTCTCGATCTCGTCACGTGCCTCGGGGTCCAGTCCTCCCAGCGGGGAGGAGGGAAAACCAAGGAGAGAACCCTCTTCTGGGGGAATCGAGTCATCGGACTCGTGCCCGGCGAAGGTGTCCTCTCCCGGCAGATCCAGGGTGTCATCCCGCCGGTCTGCCCAGCTGCCATCCCCCTCACTGTCTACCTGGAGCACTATAAAAGCGTCCGCCCGCTGTTTTAGCTCTTTAGATGGCAGGCGGGCGCAGAATGGGCAAGAGGCCTGAGGGGTGAGCGCTATCCCGGCGTGAAGGGGACCGAGGCAGGACTCATAGCTGGGGTGGAGGTCCGACGGCAGGATATAACCAGTCCGGCAGCCGGTACAGAGGTGAACGTCACTGGAGGTAGAAGTCTTCATTCTGCTAGCGCTGATGAAAAACGATTCCGCTCCTGTAATATACAGTATTTGCGGACGTAGTTGAGAGCGGGAAAGAAAATCTGTTGGGATTAAACCCCCCAACAGCGACAGCCCTTAGAGGGCGAAGCCTATACGAAATAAAACTGTTGTATGTTTGGTAACAAGGCACACTTTTGTTGTGTTTCTTTTGACTTTCTTAAGCTCGTTGCAGTTCTCAGAACTCGTTTCATATTTCATGATATCAAAAAAAGCTTTGCTTTTGGTGATAAATGAGGGAAGGGTTAAGATTTTACAGTCGGATAATGTCTTTATTTTTCACCACTTTTCATACTTTTTTATCTCCCATGTGGTAATATTTTGCCAAGAATTGCAACAGAATTTTGGTAATTACAAAAGTTTGAATTCTTGCACATTATTAGAATATGTTGCACTTATTAGAATGAGCTTTGACTAAATAGCAAATTGTTTTTGCTTCCTGCCGAGAATCATAACATGATAAAACATGTTTAATCAAACTCTTTGCAAGAAAGGGAATAAGCTTATTTCTTTGATGCAATTTTGTGATGTGTGACTAAATAAATTCTTTGCTATAAATACTACACTATTGTAAAAAGTCAGTCTCATTTTAATACTTAAAAATGTCCTCAGTTTAGAGAACATAAAAAGTTTCAGACTACTTTCCATTTATAAGACAACACTTGAATAGTGTCCAGGGTTAGTCCTGGAGTACATTTACACCACAATAAACATTTGGGTGAATCCACGCCATAGTCTGCATGGTGATTAGATTCATACACTGCTGCTGTTTTGAGTATTATGGCAGTCACATTCCAGTTTGTTCCATCAAGCATCCAGGCTTTTCTTTCCAGCTTCGTCCTAATGGTCCAGCTATGTAAGTTGATTACACCAAAGACCCAACGGGCCTGCAGCCAGACCAGCCATTGTGGAGTCTTCTAGGGACGTGCATAGCTGACATTTTCATTTCCCTAACCCACATCTCTAGCTGAGGTAATTTAAGGTTTAGAAACCACTGTTATAAGCCTTAGACTTTAATATGAGGTCCGTTAAAGCCTTCTGGTGAAGATCAGAATAGACGAGTGGTTAAGTGCGCAGAATTTTTTTGGAGGAAATTGTGATGGTGTGGTGTCTTTCATGGTAACTCTAGCTGTATTCGCAAATCCAAATTTCTAAGGACCTAAGCCTGCCTACAACTTAAATAGATACTAATGTCTATTTGCTGATTGCAGAAGTCAGCATGTACACAATATGGTACATTGGTTGTTCGCATCACCGCTAGAATCCAACCGTCCCTGCAGTGTTTCCTGCTGCTGCAGAAAACTTTAAAAGTTGCGATCGACAACTTTTGAAGACATCATTGAATTAGGCAGTATTTCCATAACTGAATACACTGTGAAGAGTGAGTGTTTGACCTGGATAGGCTGCTTCCAACAGGGCTGTGGAGCCTGAGAGCAGAAGGTCACACTGTCAGTGACTCACCAAGCCTGTGGGCTCTTTCTCACACACACACACACACACACACACACACACACACACACACACACACACACACACACACACACACACACACGTTATTGGACCCCACGAATATAGTAAAACAAGCGCACACACACTCACATACACACACTCTTCCTAACTATCAGTGAAAAGGCTTCCAGGGTAAACACCTAATTGTGCTACTCTTTTCGGTTTTTAAACTCTCACTGCCGACCTTAATGCTGACTGATATTGAGTTATGTAATGGGGGAGGATGGCATGTTATTTTTAAATCTAAAGAGAAAGGATATTGTGTTTGAACAGGGCACATAGCCTATTGTGTTTCAGTTAGCGAGGCAATGGAGGAAAAAACATGTGTAATAGTCACCTTACATAACACTCTTGAATACACACGCTGTGAGGGAAGAGGATTAAAATATACACACCAGGGTATTTTAATGGTACAGGTAATGTTTCATAAGCTCTTAAATGTCCAAAAATATCCTGTGTTGCTTGATCAGAGAGCAGTGATGAACCTGATTTGTAAACAATGTGTCACCATGTTGGTCTGCTCACTTCTCAGCATTTTGTAACTCGGATGTTTTAATGCTGTAAACACCCAATCAATTAGAATGAAAATCCAAATTAATTCAGTCATCAGTCATGATGTTCATAATGAGATAATGGCACTTGGCCATCAAACACTAAACATCTTTATTACTGATCAGTATTGACTGAATGTAGTATTATCAACATACAGTGAGGAAAATAAGTATTTGAACACCCTGCTATTTTGCAGGTTCTCCCACTTGGAAATCATGGAGGGGTCTGAAATTGTCATCGTAGGTGCATGTCCACTGTGAGAGACATAATCTAAAAAAAAAATTCCAGAAATCACAATGTATGATTTTTTAACTATTTATTTGTATGATACAGCTGCAAATAAGTATTTGAACACCTGAGAAAATCAATGTTAATATTTGGTACAGTAGCCTATGTTTGCAATTCCAGAGGTCAAACGTTTCCTGTAGTTCTTCACCAGGTTTGCACACACTGCAGGAGGGAGTTTGGCCCACTCCTCCACACAGATCTTCTCTAGATCAGTCAGGTTTCTGGGCTGTTGCTGAGAAACACGGAGTTTGAGCTCCCTCCAAAGATTCTCTATTGGGTTTAGGTCTGGAGACTGGCTAGGCCACGCCAGAACCTTGATATGCTTCTTACAGAGCCACTCCTTGGTTATCCTGGCTGTGTGCTTCGGGTCATTGTCATGTTGGAAGACCCAGCCTCGACCCATCTTCAATGCTCTAACTGAGGGAAGGAGGTTGTTCCCCAAAATCTCGCAATACATGGCCCCGGTCATCCTCTCCTTAATACAGTTCAGTCGCCCTGTCCCATGTGCAGAAAAACACCCCCAAAGCATGATGCTACCACCCCCATGCTTCACAGTAGGGATGGTGTTCTTGGGATGGTCCTCATCATTCTTCTTCCTCCAAACACGGTTAGTGGAATTATGACCAAAAAGTTCTGTTTTGGTCTCATCTGACCACATGACTTTCTCCCATGACTCCTCTGGATCATCCAAATGGTCATTGGCAAACTTAAGACGGGCCTTGACATGTGCTGGTTTAAGCAGGGGAACCTTCCGTGCCATGCATGATTTCAAACCATGACGTCTTAGTGTATTACCAACAGTAACCTTGGAAACGGTGGTCCCAGCTCTTTTCAGGTCATTGACCAGCTCCTCCCGTGTAGTCCTGGGCTGATTTCTCACCTTTCTTAGGATCATTGAGACCCCACGAGGTGAGATCTTGCATGGAGCCCCAGTCCGAGGGAGATTGACAGTCATGTTTAGCTTCTTCCATTTTCTAATGATTGCTCCAACAGTGGACCTTTTTTCACCAAGCTGCTTGGCAATTTCCCCGTAGCCCTTTCCAGCCTTGTGGAGGTGTACAATTTTGTCTCTAGTGTCTTTGGACAGCTATTTGGTCTTGGCCATGTTAGTAGTTGGATTCTTACTGATTGTATGGGGTGGACATGTATCTTTATGCAGCTAACGACCTCAAACAGGTGCATCTAATTTAGGATAATAAATGGAGTGGA
Source organism: Zingel zingel (assembly GCA_023566125.1). Taxonomy (NCBI): domain Eukaryota; kingdom Metazoa; phylum Chordata; class Actinopteri; order Perciformes; family Percidae; genus Zingel; species Zingel zingel. The sequence continues at coordinate 17,398,007 of CM042330.1, read as the reverse complement.
GGTGGACATTTTAAAGGCAGACTAACAGGTCTTTGAGGGTCAGAATTCTAGCTGATAGACAGGTGTTCAAATACTTATTTGCAGCTGTATCATACAAATAAATAGTTAAAAAATCATACATTGTGATTTCTGGATTTTAGTTTTTAGATTATGTCTCTCACAGTGGACATGCACCTACGATGACAATTTCAGACCCCTCCATGATTTCCAAGTGGGAGAACTTGCAAAATAGCAGGGTGTTCAAATACTTATTTTCCTCACTGTATATTACATAAAGAAATAGTTTGGAGTTTTGGGAACCACAGTTATTCTCTTTTTTGCTGAGAGTCGATAAGAAGATAAATACCAATCTCAGATCTGTGCTGTAAATATTAAGCTGGAGCCAGTAGACAGTTAGCTTAGCTTAGCATAGTACAAAAACTGGACATGACTGTCATATCAATCTTCTCATTTAACTCTCAGCAATAGAGTGAGTAAGCATGCTTTCCAAAATAGTTTTAATGTAACCCCTTAATAGAAATATTTGTGAAAAAATGCCCTTGTGAATTAGCATGTTGGCAGCTTATTACACAAGCATACCATTCACAGCACGAGCTGTATAAGCTTGCTGTTTATTGTCTCCTTTACACCATGCAGGTTTAGATAATTTTTCATCATAGTAATTCACTGGACCAATGTGGTGTAAAACTACTGTGAGACAAGCAGGGAGTCAGCAGCACATTAGCCTTTATGACCACGCTCCAATTATTAATTTTATAAAGTATCACAGAGGATAATATGTGGACACTTGCGCAACCCGTGGGCAGTGACACCCAACTAGCAGTGTAACTCTATTTGACATTTTATGCAGTAAGATTGACCCAGGAGTGTTTGGTCCAATTAAGTACCTGCTGTAGCTAGCAGGTTGTGTATCCATTAACATTGCCTCTGTGGTCTTCACTGCAGGCTGTGGCGGTTTCCTCTGTAGGAAAAGGGTAATTTGGACTATATTTTATGTGGGGAGTCTGTTCTTAACTCCAATGGAAAATTATGCCACATTTACTGTATGTACCATTTCTGGAAAACTCTACAATCATGTTCTCATGACGGTGTTTTGAATTAACATCTCTGTAATGTAATCATGCATTACTGTATCGTGTGTTGATGGTTGGCAGACCGTCTCCGTACAAGCATGTGTGTTGATGATGTTGATCTGGACTCAAAACTGCAATTTGATGGATGACTCTTCTGCAGTTATTACATATGGCCCATGATAATTACATTACATGTAGTCTCCCAGTAGTTCAGACTTCCTCCTCAGACTCTTGGTTACTGTTCTGTTTGAGAGCTTGTGTTGCTTTGGGTAGCAGGGCATTGTGTGATCATACTCCTACTTGTGAGGTGTTGTTTTGCAAGGTGATTTGCAGTTTGGAAACTAAATCAGGGCCCAGCTTCCTGTCAACTGTAACCATATGTAACACAGTATGTTGAAATGTATGGATCACAACTACTGGAGTTTAACACTTTACAAGTAAAGCATGTTACTCATCTTCAAGTGGATTAAATTTGGATGTGGTTTTGAATAATATATGATCCCCTGAGGTGATGTGGCAAGCAGACTGAGGGAATGTACAGATTCATTTCATGTTTGAAAAAATGGGAAAGACAATCTGTGAATAAGAAAAAGGCTTATGAAACACTAATCGAGCGAATGACGTCAACACCTGTCTGGTATTATTATTCAACACCTGCATTTTTACATTTTGGGTTTTCAGCTGATACTCTCATCGAGAGCCATTTAGAGTTGAGTGCAACCATTAGCTCAAATTTCTGAATCACCAACACACATCTGGTGGGGCAGGGGTCAGAGCCACAGCTGACTGACAATAGTAGTCTCTCTTGAATAGTACAAACGATAACAAAAAAACAATTATTTTGATAATTAGTCAAACTGTTGTTACAATGATCAAAAAAAGAGAAAATTGCTGGTTTCTAACTGAGAAGGGAAAAATAAAGTTATTTATTTATCTATTCATTTTAAATTAACTTTTAAGCAATAGGTCGACAGCCAGGCTAGCTGTTTCCCCCCACTTGCAGTCTGAAGCTTCATGTTTAACAGACATGAGAGTGGCATTGATCTTCTCATCTACAGTAACTCTCTGCTAAAAAATCTCCCAAAATATCGATTACCTTAGTCAATAGTCAAAAAGGGTCGAAAAAGTTACAATGTTTGAGTTTTTAACAAGTCATATACTACACTCCACATTACAGTATACACTTCTATACACTACGGTTTTACTACAGCACATTATTTCTTTCTTGCCTCCAAATCACTGCTACACCAGCATGCAAGATTCACTGTTTTGTCAGTCAGTAATATCTGATTTTCCAAAATGTAAGCCTTTATGTTTACTGCTAGTAGTAACATTTCTTTCAAACACTGCTTCAACACAACCTTCCTTCCACACTAAGGCTGAATAGCCCCTGATTAGAACAAGAAACAGCCACGACGGTCAGGTTAACACTGTGACTCAACTACAATCTGCTGCTCCTTGAGCGAGTTAACAAAAGATAATTGAGATTTGCGGATTGGAGTTTATAAAACCAGACAAAATGATGTACATATAAACTAGCAGCAGGTCATAATTACAAACCACTTCTTATCAGTTCCAGAAGACACGCTGGTACCAACCACTCGTTAATTGTATGCTTTAAAGCTGGCTGTTAACAGTTGGTGGTTTGATTCTTGCTCAGTGGGTTCGGCAATACAATTTAATTTTTTTTACTATATATCAGAAATATGGCAGGGTAGACTATGGCTTTGATAGAGTGAGGGGATGCAAATCCATAGCAGTGTTTTGATGCAAAAACACATGATTTGAATTTTGACAAGAGCAGCCATCATAGGGAATGTAAAAGGGGTTGACGAGGTGGATTTTGAAAGGTTGTCGACTGAAACGGAGTGCAGCATCCTGGATGGGTCAGTGGGGCTGATGGAGAGCACAGAGGCAGGGTATTCACAAGGGAACCGTGACAGTTTGGATAGATTATTAAAGCTTTGACATGGAGTTGGACAGAGTCCCCAGTGAGATCTCTGACTCAGCAGACCTCACTCTGTTTTAAGCTTCCCTGACAGACAGTTGTGTGTAGATCACACAAAAAGTCTTCTTAGCTGTCTTGCAGGGATTCATTAGTAGCAAAGGGTCCTTTTCACTTCCTCAGGTCTCCATGAAATGTTTTGTTGAGGCCAAACCTAAACACATGACGGCTCAAGGCTCGCACGGCCCTGTCTTCTTTCTCTTATTTTCACAGCTTGGCCCAAGACAAAACCTCAATAAGGATATGATATGTTTCTATTAGCTTGTTGTTTTTTTGCTGGTGTTGCTGTGTTGAAATTAGTTCCTACTTGGATACTTGTGAGGCTCTCGGGGAGTTTGAGTCAGAACTGGATGTCCTGGATGTTTGCATTTATGAGGCTCATACAAACCAAAGTTGACCTCAGAATGGGTGGAGTAAACATCTGTTTTTTGTGTGACACTTGCACAGATGGCCTGTTGAGCTCTCAGTCTGAAATGAAGATGTCATCGCCCTGTTCAAACTGTATATGTTTGTAAACCATCTGACTCACTCTGTTGGCGCTTGTTCTGACTCTGTTGCATCAGTTGTGATTGGGGAGGAAGTGAAAGCGTGTGCTACGTTTGTGGTAATCACCTGCTGTCTGGCAGTCTTTGAACAGCAGCATAATATATTACTCACTAAATAATATTTTGAAAAAATCTTTGAGACTTTTCCCCTTGACCCTTTCCCGTATGATGTGTATCATGTCTCTCATGGGTTAGCTGTTGGCTGTGACATTAAAGCAATAGTTTGACATTTTGGGAAACACACTTATTTACTCTCATATCTGTCCAGCAGCCGCTTAGCTTTGCATAAAGACTGGAAGTAGGGGGACAGCCTGGCTCTCTCCAAAGATATAAAATCCGCCTGTCAGCACCTCTGAAGCTCACTAATTAACACTTTCTATCTCGTTTTGTTTAATTCATACAAAACTTGAAGTGTATAAACGGCGTAAATTGCTCCAGTAAGTTACCGCGCCTGACCAAGAAATAGCCACATAAACAAACAAGTTGATTAGTGAACTTCTGGTTGATGGATTTAGTTACCTTTGGACAGAGACAGGCTAGCTGTTTCCCACCCTTTCCAATGTAAAGCTTACCTGCTTAAGGCTACAGTAGTTTATACTCACATCAATGCACTGGAGGAGACTAATGAGATATTTATGAGATATGATTAGCCTTAATTAAACCAATCAGCTCAATAAAGTGTATTTTTAATTTGGAGGGATGGATTCATGGTTTGTTTCTTTACATGTGAATTAGACTATCCTCTTACTCGCTGTCATCTTCTCTTTAAATTTTGCCGCTTTCTCTACTGACAGACCTGTTTCCTCTTTTCTCGACAAACGCCTACTTCCTCCTTCTGTCCGACTCTCTCTGCACTCTCTTATGCCTGAGGCGAAGCAGAGCACAAACCGTTGCGAAGTCTTTGTCTATAGCTTATGATGCTGAAGGCGCTTCACTTGCAGGCATATACTCAGACTAAAGTTGCTTAGGAAAGAGTTGCCTTCTCCCTCCGCTTTAAGCAGCTGTTTGCACAAGTTGCCGGTTGAGTGGGGGAAGAACTAGCAAGCCTGTTGGTTGTCAAGTTTTCCGGGTGAGTCCTTGAGCCTTCATGGTGTTTTTTTATCTTCCTTCCCGCTACACAGGATGCAGTAGGCCTCAGGGTGCGGCTCTGTGCACTCTCCTGCCTCCTCTCCTCTCCAGTGTGCCACCAGTGGGCCCAAAGATTGTTGTTAGATGTTTGCAGTCTGGAGTAGTAAATGTCCTAGTACGTAGTGTACATGCTTGCTGGCTGATCCGAGATGGGACTCAATGTGTTTTTTTACACATCTAACCAGAAAAGAATGGAAATGTTAAAGGACAGATATGTTTTGAGACAGTTGAGCGTTGTGGCCTCATGGTTTTGGGGGGATTGAAATGTGGTATCAGTAGTTTGTGATTTTGGGAAGGATAAAGAAAGAGCATACTTGCATTTCTGATAATAATCTGTCACGTTGGAAAGTAATTACTTGGCAATATGAAGGTTCCTTCACAATACACATTGTGGATTAGTTGTGTGCCTGTGGGACTAATTTCACTGTCTTCTTTTTTCTCTCTCCTTGTCTTTAAACGTTCCAGTGTTTTGATTATCTGGGTTTGCAGAATGCCATCCAAGTGCCTCTAATTGTTTCTGACTCACTTGTTTACTTCAAATTACTGGCTTGCTGGCTTGGTCTGCTCACAACACACTGTTTAGGCTACACTTGTACCTTGTTCAGCAATACACCACAGCTCCATGCTCATTCTCCTGTGTGTGCAGATTTATGTACACACACACACACACACACACACACACACACACACACACACACACACACACACACACACACACACACACACACACACACAAACACACACACAGTAGATCCAACTGTATGTGCATCAGAGTTGCTTTGTGTCCTCTTAGCTGGCACATGCCTCTGCGGGAGGTCGGTTGGCTGCTGTTGAGAGTTGTTACTAGCTACTGACATTTGACAGGATATCCGGCTTGTAGCATTTTAGTGAGAACCAGGGCGGGTAAGTGACACAAAGAGGCCTGCTAAGAGGCCCACAGGCCCAGCAGGAAACATGTTCTCATTTTATGCTTTGTTGTTTGAAATGATATTTTGTGTGTTTTCTTGGTATATTGTTAGTATACACACACGTTAAGTCCATGGGGGTAAGCGTGCATCTGGAAAGCGTACCTCCAATGGGGAGATTCTAGGCTAACAAGCCATCACCTCCCGTTAGCATCCCATTGACTCCCATTCATTTTGGCGTCACTTTGACAGCGAATAACTTTACATCTGAAGCGTTTAAAGACTCTATTTGTCCATTGTTTATTTCTAAAGAAATACGACAATGTATAAAAGGCTCCATTACCTTGTACCTCACGTTATGGCTCCGTAGCAGACGGACGACTTTCTGTCGCATTGTAGAAAAATTACCGTATAGTACAGGAGAAGCTCGCAAGCAGTTTTGACTTACATTAGTTGTTTAAGTTTAATTACTAATGTTAACTAGCATTTTAGTTAGCAATAATTATCCTGTGCCCATGTTATCTCCTTACATATACCTACGCTCTCCGTCTCTGCAAGATTCAGAATGACTGAGATTTCTCTTGGCACAGCTACCAGGAGACCTCCAACTTTCAGACAGGTTGATCACGTCACATCTACGTCATCGAGCTCAGTTGGTTGGTTATATTTCTAAACCCTGACCTCAGCCTTCCCCCTTTTCCTTTTGTCTTCTTCCTTTTATTTGTAGCTGTTTTTCCTGCTCTTTGTCTTAGAGCCAGCAGCTTTCCTGTGGGCTGATTCCTGGGTATGTGTGTGTATTTTGGAGGGATTGGGCAAAACACAATAACATTTTTAAGATTCTTAGTTTCAGTGTTGTCTTTCTGTCATAGTTTTATTATCAGGACCATGGTCTGTTTTTGTTTAATATTCTACATCAGTACATGTACTCCAGAGGGTAATTATGCTGTTACCAAGGGTAAGTGGAAAGATTGTACAATCGTATAAAGCAGGGATCTTCAACAGGGGGTCTGGGAGCCCTAGGGGGTCCTCAGAGTCACTGCAAG
>CM042330.1:17256308-17381308 GCA_023566125.1 Zingel zingel | reverse complement strand
CTCATGGCAACTCAGGGTGTGCTTCTGTGTCTCTCAATTACATTTGAGCCCATTTTCGTGTGTGTGTGTGTGTGTGTGTGTGTGTGTGTGTGTGTGTGTGTGTGTGTGTGTGTGTGTGTGTGTGTGTGTGTGTGTGTGTGTGTGTGTGTGTGTGTGTGTGTGTGTGTGTGTGTGTGTGTGTGTGTGTGTGTGTGTGTGTGTGTGTGTGTGTGTGTGTGTGTGTGTCCGTGTCCGTGTCCGTGTCCGTCCAATCAATAAGCCTCAAGGCCATGTCTGAGTCATCTTTAGTTCTCGGAAGATAATGACAAGGTGCTCGAAAAACATGTTATCACCTACTTCAAATGTAAAGAGCAACTTGTGTAATATTGTAAATCTTTTTATCTCATTAGGTAAGTTCCACATTCACAAAGCAACATTTTCTAAATCAACCCCATGTTTTGAACTATTCAAAATTGTAATAGATATGTACTTTGAGTCTCTTAAATTGGCAACAAATAAGAAAGGTATTTTAATAACTAATATCTACTCAAAATCATTTAATTAAGAACACCTGCTGTCACTGCATTTAATGAAATTTGCAAGTCTGTCACTTCTTTATTTATTTATTAATTTATTTTATTTATTTTTTGTTTAAATTATTACTTTCATACTTTTTATATTATGTCATATGTACTTATTTATGTACAATTTTATGTTTACAAACAGATGACTGACTCTTTGTAAATTTAATTCTAAATTTAAAAAAAGACAAAGTGCTTGAAACGTGCGCACATACTCACTGTCTTTACTGGCAAATCAAAGCAAATCCTTCATCCAGCACAATAGCCTTATATTTGACTTTACACACAAACCAACTTTCCACTCTCCATTGTAAAGTTTAATTTCAGTTTATAAACTCTTGGGTCTCATTTCTAGCAGTTATGACAGTAAAGCTACGAAAAGTTTTTGTTTTTTTGTTGCAGTATTCACTACATTGACGGCCGCTGTAAAAGTACTGTAAGACCCAAGTCTAAAATGATTTTTTAGGTTTGCTCCTTTTTGGAGTTGAAACAAGACAGTGTCTGTAACCATGCTAGCAGGTCTGTGAGGCTGTACTTATTATTTAGCCATCTTAGTTTAGCATGTTTGCATGCCGACATTTACTAATAAGCACCAAACACAAAGTGCAGCTGAGTCTAATGGGGACGTCATTAGTTTAGCAGGTATAATTCATTGTGAGTAGGGTTGGGTGACGTTAGCAAAACCTTTTTATATCACCCGTATTTACCGGACGAAATGGCAACGCAGATTTCGGTGCTTCATTTTCGTGCCATTTCATGCCTGTGCTGCCCTTTGGTGCTCTGAAACGGACGTTACAGGCAACAGAAGCCTCACTGCACGTGACAATAGTTAACATAACACTTGGCAGCAGGTAACGTTAGCTAGTAGCTGACTTAAACCAGATAAAATCCGTAAACCTAAACAGTCTGAAGTATGGTTGTATTTCCCTCGAAAGGATTCCAACATAGGGACGTGCAACAGTATGCAGCTAAAGACACAGCGTAGCCTAGCTGCACTTTTCGAGACACCATGGCCACTGCCGCAGTCTGAGATGTCGGAGAAACAAAACTGACAGGACTTAATGGTGCATTTAACTGCACCTGGTAAACTCTTGTTGTGTTTTAAAAGTATAGTTTTAGCACCAGTATCGGTAAAAACCCAAATTATACCCAACCCTAATCGTGAAGAAGACATGAATGTCTAAAACAAATTTCATGACATTCCATTCAAAAGCTGTTAAAACATTTCACTCAGAACCACAAATGTAAACCTCATGAAGGCACTAGTTGAAAAGTCAGAGCATCACAAAAGTTAATACAGTTAATCCTGAGGGGAACATGACTCTCTGTACAAAATTTGATAGCAATCCATCCATTAGTTGTTGAGATTTTTCAGACCAATATTGAAATAGTTACAGCCATGCTGCTATAATATGGTTAAAAATCTTTACACTCTGTCTCAAGAGTGGCGGTTTTATAGCTTTCACTGACTGCCTCTCTATGTCTTCAGTCAGTATTGAGAAGGATGATATTCTGTGCATAGATGACTAACATGCTGTTATCTGTAGAACATAACTGAATGAATCACTCATTCACACATTCTGTGTGTATGTACAGTAAGGCTTGTCTTTTATTCTAACATGGAATACACAGGATGGTGCTGCTGATATTCTTAAAACTATACATGTGTGTTTCAGCAGGTAGTCTATCAAGTATGATGTGTGCAGGATTGTGCTCATCCAGATGTTTATATCTTTCTGTCTCGGTGTTTTCTTTCCATTTTGCTCTCTCCACATCTTTTTCACCTTGCTTTTCAAAGAATGGTGACCAGAAGCGATATTTCTCTGCATAAGGTTGCAGGGGAGAGGCAGAGGCAGAAGGAAAGGGAAACGGAGAGATACACAACTGCATACACTGAACACAACTGCATACACTGAACATAACTGAAGTGTCTCACAAAGTATTTAAAATACGTTAAGAAATCAATCTAATCTTCAATGAACATACTCTGTCATTATCAATGGTTGAAATTCAAAGCAGAGGGTTCGGAGTGAGTGATATTTGGGAAGTTGTGACAAACGTGACTTGAGTATGACACACGCTTTGGAAAGAAAGATGCATCCACATCTCGAGCTATTGATGCAGCAGCTGCCATGGCAACAGACCCTTGAATAAAGGCTATGTGGATCATTATGGGGTGACTCACACTCAACGCCAGGCCAGTGTCATTACGTAAACTATCTTTAGATTAATACCTGCTCATCAAGCACATGCATACAAATAGTTACACAGTACTGTGTGCACAGTACAGTAGCACACAGACTTCAGACATGCACACAAAAACAATTTTGGTCAGTGTTTGTGCACAGACATCGCATCACTCACTATTCTGCCTGTGTTCATGCACACATGCTGTATATACAAGCACTATTCTGCTCAATAGTTTTCTCACAGGAATTACTCTGAGCCAATATTTTTGCATTATGAATTGAGATTAAATATGTAAACAGGATCCCAACCAGGAACTAGGATGATCCAAGCTTTCTAGACAGGCTAGAAAGATACATTATTGATGCCTTCCTCAGTCGGTTTTAGTGATACATTTTCCAGTTCCCCCTGAGTGACTGTGGTTTGGCTGTTTTTCCACCATGAGTCTTCTAACTGGCTTATTTTAGAAAGCCACAGGGTTTCAGGTCAAGCTGGCTGCCTCTGTCAGATATCACCTCTGCAGAAGGACAGAAGCCAGGGAGGGGCCACCCAGAATTACAGGTTCAATATTTCAGTGTGTGTCTTTTTGTGTTCAGAAAGAGGAGTCCGTGTCAGTGTGCTTGTTGCTATGCGTATGAACCAAGGTATACATGTTTGCAAATACAGATACAGATTCTGCTATTTCAGTTTTGGCCAGTGAAAGACATGTCAGTCTTTATTTCTTGTGTCTCTGAGTAGTACAACATTTTCTCTGTGGCTCACTGAAAAATTACAAACAAATGCTCTTATCTCACTTTTTCACTTGGTCCCTCCGTGTCCCCTCTCTGTCAATTTCCTTTGCCTCCTGTTTTTAATTTCCCTAGCATCTTTCCTCCTGATTTTACCTCATCTTGTTTTAAAAGAAAGATACTAATATTGCACCATAAAGTTGGGGGAAACTTAAAATACAGACAAGAAATAATTAGAATGCCCTCTCTGCCTTATAAACACCCAGACATTTCAACACCACACTCTTTGTAAAGCAGGCTTTAGTGGTGTCCAACCTATAGCCTGACAGATACTGGATACTTGGATTTCTTTAGGCTGGTGATGACACACACACACACACACACACACACACACACACACACACACACACACACACACACACACACACACACACACACACACACACACACACACACACACACACACACACACACACACACACACACACACACCTCTATCTCATTGCTGAAAGCCACAGTAAATCCCTTGAAAATGGGCTCAAATGTAATTGAGAGACACAGCAGTTCAACACACCAGCACACCATGATCAGGGCAACACACACACACACATTTTATTTTATAAGGATCCCTTAAATTTGACTATTAAAAGGTTCTGACCAAGAAATATAATGAGCAAGACATTTTACATTTGAAAAATAAACTTGGATGCACTGTTTCTTAATTACTTCAAACACATTTTTGGCATTTCTTTAATGCAACATTTCCCTCAACATGCACACAATACAATATAGCTGTGATATGCCTATAACAGCAGATATATCAGACTGGCCAATTTATCAGTTAGGCTTTATTCCAAACCCAAGCCAAGATGGTGATGTTACTTGATTAATTGAATTAACCGTGCACATACAGAACCACAGAAGACATTATGTACATTTCCAAATGCTGTTTTGTGCTCCCCATGAGTAAACTGACCTTATGTGTAAAATTGGAGGACTACTCCTTTTAGCTAGTGGAATTTGGCAGAGGAGAAGCTCTGTACTGTACTAGTAACCTGCTTAAGCTGTTGCTGTCCTGCATGCTTACTGGCAATTGTGGCTAAAGTGCTGTTACATCACTTCTGGAGCTGCTTTATCTTTCAAACTGCAGTTAGTGGGACTCTTGCACTTTTATTAATGTGAAAATGTCTAAAAGGAGTCACATACTTCACTCTGGAAGTCATAGCAAATTGCTGCTGGATGGTTGTTTTTTTTAAATGACTGAACTTAGGCAAGGTCCCAGTAAAGTAATTTTTAAAAAAACACTAACTTTTTAATTCACTTACCTGCTGTGACCTCATTTGTAGTTAAACTTTGATTTGAATTAAGCTCTTGAGTGTATCTGCCCCACCGGCATGCCCTAATGTTCTTTGTGTCAACAACTGCAAATTAAATTAGGTTGCAGCTGGTAAAAAAGTCATCTCAGAGGACGGATAAAATCTGTTTGTTTGCTTTAGTTTGCTTATTGCTTTAAATAAGTGGGTGTTAAAAGTTAAAGTGTGTATTTGAATATGATTTTAAGCACTAGTATTTGCAGGAATGAGCATGATTTGCTTAGTATATACTTTGAGTGTGTCTGCACAAATAACAGTAAACTGGTGTAAGTAAGTCAATTGACTCATTTCCTAAATGTTGTATGAAAAGTGAATTATTGGTGTGAGGCTGTGAGCTGTTCAGTAGCTTCAACAGCCAATGTGAATTTACCAGTTGCTGATACTCCAGAGTACTGCACTGTACTCACGTATTGTATATTTTTCAGCACTTCCCTTCTTGACCTTTTAATTATAGCCATACATAATATTCTTTGAATTTAGAGGCTGCTAATGCAAGAAACCAACTCAAAATAAAAAGACCTGGTTCTTGACTAATGTGCCCCATTTTTTTTCTCTTGTTCCTCTCTTTTTTTATATTTCCATCCACTTCTGTTTTACTTCATCACTCTTTCCATCCTCTCCTTCTCTTCACTCTTTTCCTGCAGGTTTGGATGAGCTACCTCCAGTAGTAGTGACAGAGGTGTGAGGCAGCGAGACCCACACCACCCAACCCCCCTTCAGCCATGCCGCCGCCGGCAGACATTGTCAAGGTGGCCATTGAGTGGCCGGGGGCTTTCCCCAAGCTCATGGAGATAGACCAGGTAGGTGTCTAAACGCAAAGATAAGTAGTTTTATTATCTACAGTTATTAATATGTATTTAATACTGAATATGGATTTGATAATTAAAAAATAAACACAGATTTTCATAATGTGGTTGATGTAAATCATGGTCAAAATGGTGGATTTTTAACAATACCAGTGGGTTTTTTTTTTTTTTTGCGGAAACTAATGCAATCTCTCGTGTTCAAATCATGAAGTTGATTGCCTGATCAGTAGCTTCAAATATGAATCCACAAAAAAGGCACTGTGTGTCAGCGATCATTAGTGTCACATCGGATGACATGCTAATGAAATAATTAGCCCAAAAAATGCCTACCTCGTGTGGGGGGAATGACGTGTACTGTTACATTGTTTGATTACACATACTGTGTGTGTGTGTGTGTGTGCGTGTGTGTGTGTGTGTGTGTGTGTGTGTGACTCACGGATGGGCTAATGATTGTACAGGCTGTGTCACCGTGGCAACTGGAGCCCCTCTCAATGAATGAACCGCTGAATGAAACATTGAACTACGGAGTACATGTGCTTCTGGGTTTGCCCTCTTTAGCTCTAGTTTGGTCTTTTTTCATGTTTAGGAAGCCACCTCTCCTCCCCTTCTCTGCTTTTTTCTAATTCTCTTCCTGTCATCTTTCTCTTGTCTCTCCTATCTGTTGCCTCCTCCTCCTTATCTTCCTTTGCTTTCTCTCCTGTTCGATTCCCCCTCTCACTCCTCCTCCCCGTCTTTTGTTACAACAATCAAACTTGCACTGTGCCTCCTCCTCTCTTGTCCTCCACCATCAGCCCCCACCTCTTCTTCCTCCCTCTGCATCTCCTCTGTACAATAGACCCTGCAGCAGCATATGGCTGTCTGACTCATGCGATGGGGAGTGGGCTTCAGCTGCTCACGCTGTCTTGAGACCCAGAGAAAGTGTGTGTGTATGTATGGATGCAAATTTGTGCGTGTATTTTTTTTGTTTGTTTACGTGGGTACTCTGCATAAGTGAAATTGTGCGTGGGTGTGTTTGTGTGGCAACATGCATACTTGTTTTGTGTGTGTGTGTGTGTGTGTGTGTGTGTGTGTGTGTGTGTGTGTGTGTGTGTGTGTGTGTGTGTGTGTGTGTGTGTGTGTGTGTGTGTGTGTGTGTGTGTGTGTGTGTGTGTGTGTGTGTGTGTGTGTATACTTTTATCAATTTGTATGGGGATTCATATGCTTTTTCTGATTTTTGTTTGCGTTTGCGCCTTTGCACTGTGAGTTTAGTAGGTTGTTTAGGTAGTGTGTTTGTGTGTGAACAAATCATTGATTTATTTCTGTATCTCTCCAAATACCTTCAATGCCTTTATAGGCACGAAAGTCTGACATTTGTGTTGGAACGCTGGGGAATTGGTACAAGTGCAGACAATTGTAAAAAGCATTTTATTGTTCTTGTTTGTCAGAAATGTAATATAAATCAGGGGAAGGACAAGGTGGAAGGGCTGTTGATGTCTGCAGGTAGAAAATACGTTTTGGAAACGAGAAGGATAATTTAAGTGAGACTAAAGGGAAACAAACTGTGATGGTTTTTTGATGGTTGTTGCCTCAACTTCGAAACAGAAGTAACTCTCAAGATAGAGCCTTACTTTATTTTTTGATACAGAGGAGTTATCAGCACTTTTACGTTTCTCCGCCATGTTTCATTCATAAAATAGTGATGCCGTGGTGGCAGGAAAAACGAGGATGATAGCAGCTAGCAGCTGACCTGATGACAGCAAGGGTCACAGGTTAAGAGGTCCCGGAGGTTTGGCCTACTAAGTAGCCTGCCTACAATTTTAAGCGAGAACAAAAATATATAGTTTTTATACAGACTTTTGTATAAATTATATATTCTAGTGAATTTGTTTAAAATGTGCACATATTTCTTATTTACCTCAACCTCAAACCAGATAAAGACTTGCGCACCCCCTGTGATCTTTGCCACCCCCCTGAGCGGTCCCCGGACCCCAGGTTGGGAACCACTTCTTCAGCATGTTTTAAAAAAAAAAAAATGTATTTGTAATATACTTCTTTTTCATAACTATAGATTGCAAATGTATGACACATAAGTTGTGTTACAACCAGAGTTGAATGTGGTAGTAAATCAGACAGGGACAAAATGTGTAAGAAACCCAAAATAAGAATGAATCCATTTTAATGGCCTCTTAGGGGAAATGTTTAATTACGCACACATAATGACTCTAGAATAGCAGAAAAATTTAAATGTTTAAGAAGTGGAAAAAGATGCAACTAAATAGATCCTTGTGTGTAGTAATGGAAAGAGAGTGCACTTTTTATCCTCCCAGTTAGAAAGGAGTCAGATAACTGAGCCCAAGAGCTCACAGACAGTATAGAATCACTAAACATTAGATTTATTTTAAATCATACTGTAGACTACAGCTTAGCCTTTCACCCTAATGCCAATACACAAAGGTAAATATTCCTTACTTGATTACAGTCGTACATTTTAATGGAGCTAAGAGTAAGGGAGATGAAGATGTGGTGGGAGTTCAGACAGGGAAATGTGATAGAGTAGGGGAAGAGTAGATGGGATAGTGGAGGTGTTATACGTCCTGGATGATGAAAGGGTAGGCAAAAGCAAAATGTGTTCAGAGCTCAGAGGTAATATAAAAGGAGCAGATGAAGGCCATTAGAAGAGGAGAGGAGAAAAGAGTTGTGGATAGAATAACTGGGGAAAACAAACCAATTCAGATTATTTCTAGTGTTAAATGCAACCAAACCCGCCCCAATGATTTATAAACTAAAACAGGCGGTGTATAATGATGTTATTATTTTAAATCTATCTTAAATAAGCTAAATCTCTGTTGAGATGCAATTAAGATGTAAGGTAAATGAAGAAAACATCAACTACCTGCTTCTAAGGGTAAGTCTAACTGTAGAACGTAATCAAATACCTGATCAGACAGTAATTATTTAGATCTGAGGTTTGTTGTCACGGTTTGGTAATACAGAGGCTAGACATCAAATACTCAAAGTACCATGTTTACTTATTGCACGTTATAAAATGTTTTGCACATGTGGTACTATATTATTACCTTTTTGTATTATTTAAATAGCCACAAATTTAAACGTATTAGTTTATTAATAATACAACAACTGGAAAAAGCTTTGATTGTGTATGAGAGAGGAAATAGCTCCATGCAATACACAATTTTTTTTTGAATGTCTTTTAAAATATTCCAAACCGTAGCTATTTCTTAGATGATTGAGCATATTAATAATTTGCTCATAAAAAAAGCTACAGTGGAACTAAAGTAATACTGAACATTTGCGGTACAAACCTGGATTATTTAAGTAGTATTCACGTTCTTGCATCTTGCAAATTATTGCGTAATTTTGATTCTTTATCAATATTTTATCGTCAGAGGGTACATGACATATCAATACATTGTTTTTGTTTTTAATTTGTCTAAACATTTTTTGGCTTAACTTCAGTTCCAGGTAACAACAAAATGTCCTAAAATTGCTAATTGAAACCCATTGATACCCTGTAGTAGTACTTTTGGTTTCACTGTAGGTCCTAGAGAGCCTGAGGATGAAAACAGATATTTAGTTTAAACATGTACTTTGCAAGCTCTTAATTTCCCTCCAATCCCTTATTCTCTCTGTTCAACAACCACTCTCCTTCTCTCTCTCACTATTATCATTCACTCTCCCCCGCTCTGTTTGCTGTTGTTTTCGCTCCATATTATTTAGTTTGCGTACTCCTCACTTTGTGCGTACTCCTCACTCCTCTTCTGTTCACATAAAAGCTCACCCTCTTCTTCTGTCACGTCTCTGCCTTTCTTTCCCTGTCATATACTGTATACCCATCATCCTGCCACCATTATCTTCGCCCTGTAAATCTTCATCACTATTTTGCAATTTGAAGCAGCCTCTCACAATGCTTTGTACATTGTGACTGTATACAGACGCTCACTAAAGTGTGTGTGTGTGTGTGTGTGTGTGTGTGTGTGTGTGTGTGTGTGTGTGTGTGTGTGTGTGTGTGTGTGTGTGTGTGTGTGTGTGTGTGTGTGTGTGTGTGTGTGTGTGTGTATAGTTTTAACTGTGTGATTTTGTGCACATGCTGTGTTTTATAAAGCTTATATTTGGCACAGTATGAAAAAGAGACCCATCTAAACATCAAGTGGTGGAAAGACTCTGGCTGAAGTCTAGTGTTCAGATCTTTTACTTGAGTATAAGTAGCTACAGTATACTTTAGTTTTAAAGTGGAACTCCAGAGATTGAGCATTGCCCGAAGACAGAATAAAAAAATAATAAAATAAAACAATGTTCAGAATTGGAGCAGCAGAGGCAGACTATCCTGACTTTAAGTCTCAAGTACTGGTCAATATTAAGGATTTCCCATAATGCAACTGAAAGTGCACTGAGGCATTGAGAAGTTTGGCATATTTTATTAAAGGGGGGAAAATGGTTAATTAAAAAAGGCGTCATTATGTTCCACAAAATGAGGTATCAAAAAATGTATCCAAACTCGAGTACATACAGTATTAGCACAGATATGGAAAATGTTTAAACAATAACCAGCCTTACCATAGTTTAATCGATAAAAAGACATAATATTCTAGAAGCTGAGCATATGTTTGTTATGTAACTTGTAACTGTATATACCAAATAGAGTGCGGATCGGGCCACATTTTTCTGTCCGAGCCCTGCCCGCGTCCGACAGAGCAGTAACCGAACCCGACCCGAGCCCGACAGGCATTAAGATATTTATGTCCAAGCCCGACCCGATCCCGACACAGTTAAAATCAATTTTTTTTTCTCATACTATTGACACATATACGTTTGTTTGTGTGGAAAGCTTTTATTAAGCAACTGTAAGAAGGCATTCGGAAATGTCAACAGAGCGCCCACGGGGCAACAAGCGCACATTAACACAGGCGCGCACAAGAGGCCCAATCATATAGCCAATTGAAATTAAATTAACATAGGCTTACCAAAAATGGCCCAAGCTAACAGAACAAAATCCACAAAATTTACACAAGAGGTTCTGTGGACCTAGGTCTCTTATCCATCTTCGTTCGCTTATCCGGTATCGGGTCGCGGGGGCAGCAGCTCCC
This sequence comes from Zingel zingel, assembly GCA_023566125.1. NCBI lineage: Eukaryota > Metazoa > Chordata > Actinopteri > Perciformes > Percidae > Zingel > Zingel zingel. The sequence continues at coordinate 17,370,570 of CM042330.1, read as the reverse complement.
CAAACTTCCCTTTCCCGAGCCACATTAACCAGCTCCGACTGGGGGATCCTGAGGCGTTCCCAGGCCAGGTTGGAGATATATATATCCCAGCTGGACGTGCCTGGAACACCTCTCTAGGGAGGCGCCCAGGGGACATCCTTACCAGATGCCCGAACCACCTCAACTGGCTCCTTTCAACGCGAAGGAGCAGCGGCTCTACTCCGAGCTCCTCACAGATGACTGAGCTTCTCACCCTATCTCTAAGGGAGACGCCAGCCACCCTCCTGAGGAAACCCATTTCGGCCGCTTGTACCCTGGATCTTGTTCTTTCGGTCATGCCCCAGCCTTCATGACCATTGGTCATTCATGACCATTGGTCATGAAGGCTAGGCCTAGGTCTCTTAATGAAATTCAAATCAACACGAGTTGACCAAAAATGGCCCAAGCTAAGCGCTTCTGCAGACCACAACAATCCGGTGCAACCAAGGCAGTACAAAAACGGTATAAAGTAACAAAAAATAGCCGGTGCAACACAGATGTCTTCTTACTTGATAGTTTTATTTCTTAAGGTGCAAAACAGTGACTAACGTTTCAATGTAGAGTTACATCTTCATCAGAGTCCTTGCAAAGGAATTTTCACATCCTCGCACTGGCAAGAAATACTCCATCTCTTCATTTATTAATTGTAACAGTACACATGTAGTGTACCTTCTAAAGTGTCCCTGTGGACTGGCTTATATAGGCCAAACAAAACGTCAACTCAAACTAAGAATATCTGAACATAAGATAGCTATTCATACCCAGAATTTAACATATGCCATAGCAAGGCATTATAAGCAGGCCAATCATGGCTCCCGTGCATCACTGAGGTTTTGGGGAATCGAGAAAATCATACCCTTTAATACCCTTTTGCCCTTTAATGACTGATTGAGTGTAACACCTTGGTTGAGATGGGTGTATCTTCAGGCAGCTAACACGCCCCCCTTACACACCTGTTGATTCTTATTAAGGGCTTCATTGCCCATTCTCTCCAAGGACTCTGATGAAGATGTAACTCTACATCGAAACGTTAGTCAATGTTTTACACCTTAAGACATTAAACTATCATGTAAGAAGACATCTGTGTTGCACCGGCTATTTTTTGTTACTTTACATAATAAGCTGTTTTAAATTTAAAATGTTCAATGCTTATCGCGCTGATGTGACCGAGCCCGACCCAAACCCAAACATCATTTCTAAATATCTGTCCGAACCAGGCCGGGCCGGGCTCGGGTCAGGTATCCATCCTCTAATATCAAATCATTACAACGGAGTAAAAAGTACAGTATTTCCTAATATAGTATAGAGTAGCCAAGAAAATGAACAGTACCTCTAACTTATTGTAGAACAGTACTTGAATAAAGCTACTTGTTTACTTTCCACCACAATATTACAGCTGCTCATCTGGAAGCAGTTTCACATACAATAATACTGAATGAAATGGTGCAACAGACATAGTCAGCAGTCGGACAGTTAAATACAGGCTTCTGAAGAACAGCCTTTCATTGTGCCAGTCCTGTAATGTAAAATAATTGCAGCTCACTCAGAGTTGACTACGGTTTTAGGAACCTGGACTGTGGACTAAATGTAGTTTTGCCTTTCTCCACAGAAAAAGCCTCTCTCCGCCATCATTAAAGAAGTGTGTGAAGGGTAAGTCTGCATTGGCTTTTTTGAAGTGTGTCTACATGCTTTCGGATTTGAAAATAATTCTCCTACGGCTTCTTGCAAAAGCCTTCTTTCTCAATCTCCATACTTAAATCATAATAGCTGTATTCTACACAAGATGTTTTAGTACCACTTATGCAATGTTTTTTTTCCCTCTTTCCATCCAATGGCTTTTAGGTGGTCCTTGGGGAACCATGAAAACTTTGCTCTACAGATTGCTGATGCCACAAATTTCTACATCACAGAAAAGGTTTGGTTATTTGTTTTGTTTTTTAACTTCCGGGCAGCAGCAGTTTCCAAGGTACAAATGTGCCTCAAGTGCTCACTAACATCTTTTATCTTGGTAAATCTCCACAGAATCGCAATGACATTAAGAACGGATCAATCCTGCGCTTGACCAGTTCTCCTGTAAGTTTTATTTCTTTAAAAAATCTACTGTTCCTAAACACACTGATCATTGTGGCTGCACAGAGAGAAAACTTTTTATTTTTATTATCCCAAGGTATTTTTTTATTGATTATTTTAAATCCTCCTCACCTCTTTCCACCCTAGTACCAGACTGCAGCCCAGCTTCATGAACGGATCCAGTCGTCCAGCATGGATGCCAAGCTGGAGTCTCTGAAGGACCTGGCCAATGCGTCAAGGGACATCACTTTCGCTCAAGAGTTCATCAACCTAGATGGCATCTCCCTGCTCACTCAGATGGTGGAGAGTGGGACTGAGTAAGTCAATTGTCCGTCCATCTCTTTTGTTGTTTTTGATTTCCTCCATCACTGCAGTATTTTCCTCCCCTCAGACAACCTTTCATTCCTCCTTGCGTGATGAATTTTATATGAATATTATATGGATGATAGGGAACCGTAGTAGATTGGAAGTATATAGATTCCCCGTGGTTAATATACTCAGCTCAAGGTGTTTGATTTAACCTGATTTAAGTCGATTGTGGGTTTGAGCAATGAATGTCTAGCTCTTAGTTATCAGGTGGAGTTTTTAGAGTATCTGAGTTCAGTTTTAGAAGTTGCACTGTGCAGTCTGATTATTTTAGTTCAACGCAGCTGACTGACCTGCTCTCAGTTTAGTAACTCTCCTCAAATCATCGTATTAAGCTGGATTTATGGTTTGGCATCAGGGGTTACAGCTGGCCCACTGCAGATGCCTTTGGTTTGGGAATTTATTGTAGTTCAGCATACTTTAGGGCACCACAGCAACATTGTGTCATTATCAGGCCATGTTCCTGAAGTAATTTTGTTTCCATTTTTACATTCACCTTGTGACTTGGAAACTTGTTGTGTCTCGCAAATGAAAAGAAAACTGCTGCCGTGCAGTCACTGATAGCGAGGGTAATCTGCTCTTTCACTACCTTGGAAATACATATCTTTGTTAAATATCAAAAATGTCTTTCATGCTGAACAGTCGAAAATTACTGAGCATTTCTTCAACGTGCTTGATGTTTTCTTCCCTATCAACAATATCTACCTACCGGCATTAGAAAGTTATAGGATAAAAAAACACAAGGAGCCTGACCTGACCAATCACAATTCCTTCTGTCTGTAATCGCTCTGTGGTTACAATCTCTGAGGACGTCTACTTCAGCTACATCCAGTTGAGCCTGCGACATAGCTTAAGGCTATGTCGGCTATCTGCACAGGATCCACAGCTAGGCCGTAGTCCCGTAACACACTCTAAAGGTCTCATCCAAAAGCTGAGAAGAGAAGAACATGCCCAGGGGCTCCTGTTTGCCTTTTTTTTTTACCATGATAATGATATTACACACAACTGAGATAAGAGCTCTGCGCTGGTTTCTTACTGTTCAGCACATCCAAAAACTCACTGTGTGTGTGTGTGTGTGTGTGTGTGTGTGTGTGTGTGTGTGTGTGTGTGTGTGTGTGTGTGTGTGTGTGTGTGTGTGTGTGTGTGTGCGTGCGTGGCCCTGGAGACCGTGGACATTTTTCGCTGAGGTGGAATTTCTCAGCCGTGATGCCAGTGGGAAGTGTGCGTGTGTGCGTGCCAGTAGCATACTGTGTGAGTGCAAGGCTCCGGCCAGAGTAAAAAAACCCAGAGGAAAGTTGCTGTAGGAGTGCTAACACATGCACACAAGCAGACATACGGTGCAAACTGGCAGGGAGGGCAGCAGCAGCAGCCAGCCGTCTGGGAAGCTCTCGTTTTCTGCCTCATGCAACTCTCATTATTCATCCCTTTTTAGCGAGCGAGAGAAAAGAATTGTTTGCTTGCGTAAGGAGTTGGCTCCACTTACACACTTATGTTGTAAATGCACACTCACCCAAGGTCAAATATGCTCTTACTAAAGGCACAGTAAAAACCCAAACACTTGAGTACAAGACACTAGCACACACTGATGGACACTTAAAGGGAACTCTGCAAAGCATTTCAAACATTATTTGTGCTGGATAGGATTCCTAAATTGAACAAACCTTTCTTACACTAAATGATTTCTCCTTTCACCCTTTCATCAAGGGTCAAATTCTGTTTAGATATTTAATGTCTTTTCTTCAGCAGAAACCACTTACAATAATGATCTCTTATTTCAGGGTATGAGAGAGCAGCGCTTCCGGCATTACGCTCACTTTAACTTTTTGACAGGAAATCATTGAAACCTCTTCTCCTTTTTTTGTATATAATGTTCAAATTAGCAAATATTTGACCCTTGTTTGATCTCACTGCTAGGAGCCATCACAACATCACTTGTGTTGACTCCACTCTGCTTCTGGCTCTTTCATTAAATATGTTTTTATGTAGATTACCATCACATTAGTTATTCAGAGAGAGAGAGAGAGAGAGAGAGAGAGAGAGAGAGAGAGAGAGAGAGAGAGAGAGAGAGAGAGAGAGAGAGAGAGAGAGAGAGAGAGAGAGAGAGAGAGAGAGAGAGAGAGAGAGAGAGAGAGAGAGAGAGAGAGAGAGAGAGAGAGAGAGAGAGAGCGCTTTTCCATCTCAACAGAAGGAGCTTATGATACACAGCCACGCAGATAGGTATCAGTGTCTGACACACACACAAAACACACACACACTCATTAGTATGCCTGCCAACTAACTTGGTGAACTGTAATTATTCAAGAGGCTCAGTACTGGAGATTCTCGAGGGCAGAGCGGTGCTGTGATCTAATGCGTCTGCCAGAAATGTTGTACTGGATTCATGTGGAAAGAAGTTGGCAGACTGCTGCTGTTACCAACACAAGCACCACAAGTGAAAGGCAGATATCGCCCTCTACTGACTAAAACATGGAATCTCTAATGTGGTTTGACTCAGTTGGTGTTCAGAATGTGCAGTGCAACTTTAGCCAGCTTATTATTAAGAGGTGTTGTTACTTTCAAAAAGATGGGAAGAGAGACTTTAGTTACCTCTAGGGATATGTATCCAAGCAGGCAGTTTTAGTTGTATTTGCACAGGGTTTGAGAGGTCTCAAAAACGGTCTGTCGCCAGCCCAATACAATGGAGGTGAATGCACAAAAATCACATTTAGAATATTGAGCAGAAGTTTCAAGAAACGGTGTCCTTGCTACTGGCTGTTAAGTGTTTTTTTTTTTTTTTTATTGGAACTACGTCCTACTGAAGAAATATTCCCAACGACAATGATAGTATTGTTTGATCATTTCTGTGCGTTGTCATCTCTACCCAAGCTTGCTGTGTGTTTCTGCTTGACATGCTTTTATTGTCTTAGTAGGATTACTGGTAAAATGTATTCACTGTAGGTCAGTGTATGAAAGTTTATGTTGAATGAAATATATCATTTAATTTCAGTTTGCTTGTGTCTGATTTTATACAATAATATATTATTTGTATATCTACTTGACACTAGATTGTGATGTGTGTTGTTCCCTGCTCTGTGCTGGTTTGTTTCCAACCTTTGACACCAAAGTTTCTTAAATCTTTGCAGACGCTATCAGAAACTACAGAAGATAATGAAGCCCTGGTAAGCCCCTCCCCTTTCCCCCCGGCCGGGTAACGTCATTGGCTCTGTGCTCTTCCTAACCTGCTGGCCGAGTCTGCATGATTATGACTCTAGCCCCAGTGACTTATGGGAAGTTGTATACATGTACATTCAGGCTTCCATTTAGAAATTGGTGTGGCACTTTCATTTTTTGCATGTGGTTTTGGGCAACTACGACTTCCTAATTCTTAAACACAGACTGAAAGAAAGCCAAGATTTAATTCTAAAAACCCAATGAAATAAGACATTTATTAAAACCAATTGCTGTTTTCTATTATGGTTTAGTGCAGCAAAATGTATTATTAGTTCTACTACAAGTCTCCCTGAATTAATCTTGGTGTTCTTAAATAGTGCTGCTCAGAGTAAGGGGATAGTCTGTCTGTGGGCTCACTGTGAGGGGTTATTCAGCTTCTTTTATTACTTTCACTTGAACATTTTTAGCCAATAGCCTCTTTCGCCACAGGAACATCATCCATCCATCAACAAGATTTTCTTTACACTATCTAATCTATCTCCTCTACGATTTCATGTAGCATACAGTATGTCATAAAAAAATGCCCAGTACCATCTGCAAAAGTATTTCCGTCCTGTGGGTTACTAATTGCCCATTTAACTGTTCACTAATCACCTACCATGCGCAACACTGACCCATGATGCTCTCTGTTGATCCACTGTAGGAATATTTGTGTCCTGAAAGCCTGTTTCTTCAATTTCTTTTTCTTTCAATTTGTTTTCCTTTGCTGAATTTCATGTTTTTTAAGCTCTGCAAACTGACTACAGAATTAAAACTGTCAGATTATTGAGATTATTGCTTTCTCAGTAAAAGTTTAGATTTAAGATTTATGCACCATAGGTTTTGTATATTTTTATATGACCTTGACACAATGCAAGTACAACGGTATAACATAAATGGTGCAAAAAGGATGAACCAACTAAAGCTTGCTGGGTGGTTCTGCAATACCAATCTTAAGCAGTAGAGATCACTATTGTAAAATCTATTGGTGAAGCCATAAAGCATCTGAAGGTCTACTATAAGTTATAAGCAAGTTAGAACTTCTATATCTGATGATGATTTCTAAATTTCTCATTAAAGTGCTCATATTATGCTCATTTTCAGGTTCGTAATTGTATTTAGAGGTTATATCAGATTAGGTTTACATAGTTTAATTTTCAAAAAAACACCATATTTTGTTGTACTGCATATTGCTGCAGCTCCTCTTTTCACCCTGTGTGTTGAGCTCTCTGTTTTAGCTACAGAGTGAGGCAGCTCACTTCTGTTCCATCTTTGTTGGAAGTCGCACATGCGCAATAGCTAGGTGAGAACTATGACCCAGTCAGAAGCAGAGTATGGGGGCGTGCCACGCTAGCAGCTAGGCGAGCATCCTAACGTGTTACAAAGTGGCGCACGTTCGTCACGGAAGTAAAGGCTGGACTACAATAGAGCTGTTTGGAGCAGTTTGTGAACAGTGTTTTCTGTTGGAGATGGTAAGTCCCTTTGGGGTGGACTTTGGGCTTTTTCACTTTGTAAACCTATAACATGCACAAAAAAGAAATTGAACACAATAAAGGAAAGGGGAAAAGCCAAAAAGCATAATATGAGCACTTTAAGTACTTCCAGCAGTAATATGTCTCGGATATAACAGCTGTTTAATGCGTTCCCTGCTTTTGCCTCCTGTGACTCTGGCAGAGTGATTTATTCCTCCTGATATTTGTGTAACTGCATGACTTCACTCTATTATGTAGCTTTCTGGTCCTGATTGAACGCCGCTCTGTGCTGCCCAGTTCCTGCTGGCCTTCTGACGGCTCCTGCTGTTTCTTGAAGGCCAGTCTGTCTGCATTGCATCGCAAAACCATTTTTCCCCCCTCTCTGTTCTTTTTTCAGCAAGCCTGGTTGAAGCATTGATCTTATGTTCTTATGTTCCTCTGTCCCCTCTCCTCCTCCTCCTCTCCGCCACTTCTCTCTGTCTCTGTGTCTCTGCTGACCGCTCATTCCTCATTATGTTCCAAGCCATCTGGGCTTTGCAGCTATGCACTGCTCCAAGCCATCTGCTGGAGAGAAGTTTCCTATGGTCTATGTGTGTCTCTGTGTGTGTGTTGCCCTGTAGTTTTGGCGACCTGCTGTCCTTCACTCTGACGGCCTTTGTGGAGCTGATGGACCACGGCATCGTCTCCTGGGACACTTTCTCTGTGGCCTTCATCAAGAAGGTCAGCCAAGAAAATGTCCCATTTAACAGGGCAGGGATTTAAGGGGGACTATTACATTTATAATCCTGCTGTTATATACTGTATATTTGTTGGAAAAGTTTAGATTTCACAGTCACATAATGTCTATGAGGGCCTCTGAGATAAATACATGGCTGTAAGTTTAGTATTTTCTCCTGATACAGTCATTAAGCCAACCAGTGGCTGTTGTTAATGTTTCAAAATAGTTTAGTGATGAGCCTAGTGAAATAAAAGCTACTAAATAATATGCAGGTCAGATATTTACCTAATTAGCTTCTACTGTATATGGAACGTGACAACAACTAAATAAAAGCAGTTTTGTTTTAAATTTATATTCCCAGGTGCCAAAAGGAAGGTTTTTTTTTTTTTTTTTTTTTAGGTGTCCTCCATTACTTTTTATTGATCTCTTTAAAGCATTACATCTTATAAATTATTTAGTATTTTTTGCAGATTCTTTATCTCCCCTGCTCTGTTCTTCCTGCAGATCGCCAGCTACGTGAACAAGTCGGCCATGGACACAGCAGTGCTTCAGCGGTCCCTTGCCATCCTGGAATCCATGGTGCTCAACAGTCAGGATCTTTACCACAAGGTGGCGCAAGAGATCACCATCGGGCAGCTCATCCCACATCTTCAAGGGTAAGTGGATCAGTAGGCTGATCAGATGTATGAAGACTAAATTGGTTGATTTATTTTTTTAAGCTATGAATATTACACGGGGATACATGCATTTCAAACAACCTGGGTAGGCGATAATGAACTACTTACGGTATACATATAGTTAATATTCTTGTGTGTGCGCTATTTTTGTAATTCCAGGACTGATCAAGACATTCAGACCTACACTATTGCTGTCATCAATGCTCTCTTCCTCAAAGCTCCTGAGGAGAAGAGACAGGTGAGGCTGCAGTGTGCACACACGGCACTTACTGCATATACTGTACTGTACATCATTTCCATGGTGGCGTGTGCTTTAAATGGTGCATTCACATGTGAATCCAACAGCGTTTTTGTACTGTAACAGTGTACTTTTTGTTTATTTTTGTGTCATGTGTTTATTATCCATTTTCAGTTTAGCGAACCGTAAAATCTAGTACAACAATATTGATTTAAGCAAGTGTAAAAGCCCAACAAACCCCTCATTCCCCTTCTCTCCATTCCTCTCTGCAGAAGTGACATATTTTCTCAACCATGCTCTCATTTCTCCACTCATCTCTCTCCTTCACTCTCTCATCACGCTTTGCCCTGTAGCTAATCACATGATCCTTTGAATCAGCACCATAGAGTCCAGCGATGTGCTTTGACATTAATAATGAATTATGCTAACCCACAGCTTTTCTCCTATGCAGCATGCAAAGACTGCATACAGATTGTAGCACACTTGTGATGTTGCCATGCTTCTTTTTTTTTTGTGTGGCCGAGGTCAAAAGTGCAAATTTTGTCAATTTGACAAGGGTCTGCTCAAATCAGATTCATACGGTTGGTTGGCAGCCATTTTTAAGCCACCAAATTGTGTTGTTTTAGGTGATAAGCGAACAATGTGTGGTAATATACGTTTATAGCAGACGGTTTCATTTCTGCATAGAGCCACTTTTATGATGTGATGTTATGGTGTAGTACCTGATCATCATTTCATGTTCTTTTATATGCAGATTGATCAGAGATGACACATTTAAAACATACGAGGGCCTAATGACACTATTGGTTCTCACTTTGTGCGTGTGTGCGTGCGTGCGTGTGTGCGTGCGTGCGTGTGGGGTAAGGGCTCAACAATCAGTAAAGCTATTATTTTTGATCCCCCAGCCTCCCACTGTTCTGCTGACTCCATTGCCTCTCCCCTCTCCTCCTCCACAAGCTGCACCACTGACAGAAAATTATTTTTTTTAACCTCTCAGACTGTCTTTTTCCACATTCACTCACTCACCCTCTCTGTCTCTGACTTTTTCCTCACTGCACACGATATGGTAGTTTGATGAGCACATTGTGGACATCCTAAATAGACCCCTGACAGTAAGTGCACCCTTGATTAGCACACTTTGTAGTATGCACTGTAGAAGGCATTGGTTAGGGCATTTAGTATTCCGTTTTAAGATTAAGTTCTTCTTTGGGATGGCTTTCTTATTTTCTATGGCCAGTCAGTTTTTGTTTATTTTGCCCGCATTCATATCTCATTTCAACATAGAAACCCTAAAAATAAAAAAAAATGTGTTGGTATATTGTTGTGTCTTATCTTCTCACTCTCTCTCTCTGTCTGTCTCTGCTCTTTCAAATACTGTCTTTCTATCTCTTTTTCTCCCTCCTTTTCTTTCTCCCTCTATAGGAGATGGCCCATATTCTTGCCCAGAAACAGCTGCGCTCCATCATTCTCAGTGTAAGTCTAACCATGCCCTTCTCCTCTTTACCTCTCCAGTGTATCCCTCTCTGTGTTTCCTTCTCTGCCTGTCTTTATCTCTGTTTGGCTCCATGCCTCTGCACCAGTGTGATATCAGAAAGGATAATGCCACTTGCCACTTTTGCCTCTGTCTAACGTCGCTGGTTATCATCTATTGTACTTCCTGTCTCACACCTGTTCCCTTTTCTCTCTTTCATCCTCTGCCATCTCATTTCCCCCCTTCTCCTGCTTCTTCATCTGACTTGTTCTTTCTAATCCTCATGATTAACTCCCAAATCCTCTTATTCTCCTTTATCTCATACTTTCTTCCTCCAAAATCCATGTCTCGTCTTTCTGACCCCAAAACCCGTTCTCTCACCTTCGCCTTTCCTTTGCACATCTAACATCTCTGCTCCCCTCTCTGTCTTACTCTCCCCTGCTCTTCTATCTCCACCTCCTTCCTCGTCCTCCTCTGTTTGTCCTCCACACCGTGTAGAACGTGATCCGGAGCCCCACACCCATCAACGATGAGATGGCCCACCAGCTGTACGTCCTGCAGGTGCTCACCTTTAACCTGCTGGAGGACCGCATGATGACCAAGATGGATCCCCAAGACCAGGTGGGGGACTGTGAATGACGCAGATTGGAATGGGTGACAAATGGATCTGTTATTGTCAACAAATTCTATTAACCAACCAATACTTTAGTCAGTACGTCTCTCAATACTTTTCCACCTCTCCGGCCAATCTGATGCCAACAGCCCTGCATTCATTTGTTGCTGCTCAATATTTTAATCTTTAAAAACGCGTCACAAAAATATAGTTTTATTTCTTCTTTTTTTATGAAAAGGCTGATTCATTTCCTAAAACAGCTGGGCAATGGCGTTTTTTTGCAAACGTCACTCAAACGGAAGGAAATGGTGTATTTGTTGGGGAATATTTTTAGCTGCGTGTTGATACACATTTTGTGCTTTTGTGAGAATTTTTGACAGCAAGACAGAGTATGTGGGATTGACTCAAAATAACCTGCAGTGCCCCATGTTCATCATAATGAAGGAACATGTCACCCAGTGCAACGGTGTGGCTTTTGGACAACAATGGAGCGCTATGGCACAGAGGAATAAGCTATATCAGGCTTTTGCTGCACCAACAATTCTTTTTAGTAGGATTTGGTTTTGGTGTTTTTATGGGATTTGTTGACGGTAAGAAAAATATAGAATATCACTAGAATTGTCTCAAAAAATGAGACATTATCAAGACAAAATAGTAAGCAGTCAGAGCATGCATGTCTAATGGTAGCCTTTATTGCACAAGCAACTCAAGAAAACCTTTTCAGGAAAAAATGGCTATTTTAGGTTGGCCAAGTAATAAAAACAGTGGAGAGACATGGCTGTTGGCCAGATTGCCTTGGGCACTGCAAGACCCCAGACAGCCGAGATGAGGCTGAAGCATTCTTAAGTTATAAAATGGTGAAAGGAAGAATAGGCAGATGGACTTATGAGCAGCACTTTAATATTCTTTTCTGCATGTGCAGGCTCAGAGGGACATCATCTTTGAGCTGCGGAGAATTGCCTTTGACGTGGAGTGTGAGCCCAACAACAGTGGCAGCATCGAGAAACGCAAATCCATGTACACCCGGGACTACAAGAAGCTCGGCTTCATTGTAAGTTTGGCATGTGTTTCAAATGGTCTCATAAATTCACTCATTTGCCGATGACATACTCTGGCTAATACACGCACACACACACACACACACACACACACACACACACACACACACACACACACACACACACACACACACACACACACACACACAACTCAAAACTGAGATCATAAAGTAAAAAACGAGGCCGGTCTATCCACATGGGATGCCTCTTAATTGGATATGAAAATTTGCAGATTAAAGCACGTGTGTATGTGTAGGCATGCCCAGATAAATTGTTTTTGTACAGTGGTGGAAGAAGTATTCAGATCCTTTACATAGCTTAAGTAAAAGTACTAATACGGCAATTTAAAAAAAACTACTGGTATAAATGTTATATCAGCAAAATATACTTAAAGTACTAGTTATGCAGGGAAAAAAAATCCCATTTGACTAATATTTTCTTATGCATGACTTCATGTTGTACACAGTGGTCTAACTATAGCATAATAACTTGAACTAAACCCACTGTGGCTTGGTGTAAGCTCAGAGCTGTTTTGGGGCTCTTCCCATCCACACTCCCACTGCAGTGTGCTCCGTAAAGATAAGGACAATTGGACCGACTTGTCTCCACTATTGTGGAGTGGCTTAGTCTGCTTTCCATGCTAGACAGCTTGCACACACACACACACACACACACACACACACACACACACACAAGCCATAATTCTCAAGATATACTTTATCACTGCTGAGATCATTTGTTTGCCTCCTAAAGCCTTCAGGTGGTTCTTTTAAGTAGGGATTGTTGCACATGCTGGAATATTTTTCACTTGTCCATATGAGGGTATTGTTTTAAGTTATGCATGTCCTTGTGTGTCTGTTTCTGTTTTAAGCCTATAAGTTTGCTTCCTGTCATGCAGAATTACAAAACTGATGAGGCAGATCTCAGAGTCCTCCATTCCTCTTTCATCCTCCACTCTCCTTCCTCCTCTCGCTTTTCTCTTCAACATCATGTCTCCCCTTTTACACTCAACATGAGCTTCAGAGTGATGTATTTGCATCTGTATCTGTGGATTTAATCATTAGTTGACTGAATTCTCTGCAATATCTGAGGGGAATTAAGAATGATGGACTGTGACAGTGCAGGCAGCATCTAACTGCATATTTCATACAATATTCAGATGTTATGGGAGGTGGTAGTGAAGAGGCTTGTTATTGCAAAGTTTTGGGTTGGTTTCTTCACATTTTGGGTATTAGTGATTTTAGGCCAAACACAACAAAGCATAATCTAAGTTTTTGTTTCACTGCTGTTCCTTCCAGCCAGTCATCAATTTCAATTCATTTCACTACATTTTGACTTGAAATGTGCTTTAAGATAGCATCACTATCCAGGGAAACCTATGAATAGCAAAATGTCATTTTTTTGGGATAATTCAATTAGGTTAGTTTTAGTGCCTAGGACACAGGACGATTATCTGAACCTTCTAAAGAGCATTTCATTTTTTTTTTTAGTTTAACTGACAACCTAAAAAATCACCAAATACAGATTGACATGGTTTTCTGGACAGAGCCGATATATAATCCATGAGTTATTTCATTGTTTTTCAAGAAGAAAAAAAACATATTATATATAAAATATATTAATTTTCATACTATAGTGAACTGAATAGTCAGTCAAAAAAGTAAAATCATGCCTTGGAATACTGCAGTTTTATGGTGTGTGGTTTTTAACCCCAGGTTGCTAGTAGGGAACTGGTTGTACTGGTCCACAGAAGGCAACAGTCAGGCTGGTTGCCTTCCGTGGATTATACTAGAAGAATAAAGGTTAAAAAAAAAAAAAGCTTTGATGGAATGTATGTGTTAAAGTACATGTCTCCCCCTCCTCCTCCTATGTCTCTCAGAACCATGTGAATCCAGCTGTGGATTTCACCCAGATTCCTCCGGGCATGCTGGCTCTGGATAACATGTTGTATTTTGCCAGACACCACCAGGACGCCTACATCAGGGTGAGCATACACATACACCTTTTTTTTTGCGGTTCTACCCCATGTAGACACAAACAGTGTGATAGTGTGATATTTCTCCTCGTCACCTCAGCTTCCTACCAAACCCTCTTCCCTCCAGCTCATTCACTTGTTTGTAGTTTCTGGCTCGTTCCCAAATTGTCTTTCAGCTAAAACTGCATTTCATGAAGTTGCTCAGCCCAGACGATAGAAATGATTAAATTCCTTTCAGTGTCAGTCCCCGAGCAACGGTCTAATTACTTCATTTTTACATGACTGGCAACATAATATTATGCTCCTGGGTTATAGACTCATATGATGTAGTATAACTATAGGGACTGTCTGTAATGGGATGGCGTTCACTAGTTTGGTGATTAGTGTGTTTGCTAATTCAGGTTAGTTTGAACCATTTTATGGCAGCTGTCCAGCACTCTATTGTAATTATACTTTTGTGTTTTTTGATCATGGTACACATGCAGCAGTTTAATCACCACACCTGCAAATCTGTGTGTGTGTGCCCGCGCGCGCGTTTTGTCATAATGATAGTGTGTGACTCTCATAGTCTCTGAACTTGAATGCGAGAAAAGAGATGTCTTAGTAGTGCTGACTCAGCCCTTATCAGAGTGAGGAAACAGCCTCCAATTTCCCAAATTAAACTGTCACCAACTAAAATAATTGGGACCTTGATGGCCTCATTTATGGCGCACTGCCACCATCCACATAATTAGAGTGAATATTTTTTCTGTTGAGATTTCATTTATGTTTTTTGGCTTCCAAGCAGATAGTTTAGAGGGTCAGATAAGGTCAAATATTGACTCATAGTTTCAACCATAATGGAGATGTTTACGGGAAAATGACCTTCAGTGCCAAGCCCGCCACTATAAATGAATGCAAATATATCTTACATATACTTCTAACCACAAAGCACTCTTGAGAGTGCATACCTCTGCCAAGGCCTCAAAATACTCTAAATTTGTTATTTTAATATAAAATGATTTGACATCTTAAAGGCGCTAGGATTTGAACATTTCTCTCTTTGGCAACTCCAAGTTGTAGTGTCAAAACAGGTACCACTGCAGACACCAATGTATGCCTCTACCAAGAATGAATGGGAGGAAAGCAGCAAGATGCTATATCACATGAAGATTCGTTACATAGAGGCATATGCGTCTTGATTTCTAGCCTAAATCTAGATGCACCCATCTAGATGAACATTTATTTTGCAGCCAGGGGGGTGTAGGCACTCTCCGTTGGCTTGCGAGCTAGAAAAACCAAACTCTGGTCAGGCCAATCACATCGTGTCGGTAGGCGGGCTTATGGCTGCTGCTGCTGCTGGGAACAGCTGTCTTCTGGAAGACTTGGAGTTAAGCTTTTCTTTGAGAAAAGAACAAAAAACGGCACTGAAATCATTCTTAAAAAAGGAAGATGTGTTCGGAGTTTTGCGGACCGGATACGGCAAAAGTTTAATCTATCAACTAGCTTTGCTATCTTCTTCATTGCACTTCCTGGTTGTAACGCTATCCTATTGCGTGCAGAGGGAATTTGAAAGACAACCCTTTATCCCGCCCCTCGGATTGAGTTCCGTCAATGGTGAGTTCCCAGACCCAACATCTTGATGTGGGTCTGGCTTGTCAGGCTAGCTTTAATCTGCATCTGGATACAGATTGACGTGCTACTTTTAATATGACCTAAATTCCAGGAATAGTAGGAGTTCACTCATAACCACTGAGTCACTACAATATAAATGTATAATGTTGCAGTTGACCCATATACTGTATTGGGCGAAGTGGCATCACATTTTTTCCTGATTTTTTTAAATTCACAGGCACATCTGTTGTTGTATTCAGAGAGTAAATACACCAAAACACGTCATCAAATATTTATCCATGTTTTGACCCCTGAAGAGATACAGTCCTGATATATCTTATATGGCTGATATGATTGTCTGTGTTCCTAGATCGTCCTGGAGAACAGCAGTCGAGAAGACAAGCACGAGTGTCCGTTTGGCCGCAGCAGCATCGAGCTGACCAAGATGCTCTGTGAGATTCTCAAAGTGGGCGAGCTTCGTAAGTCTACATCAGCAACACACATTTTCCACTCTCTGTGTACTGTTGCTGGTAGTTCGTCTTCATCGCACTACTACTTTCGCTGACAATATCTTTAGAATTAGCACACACGCAGTTTGAGAAATAGCTCACGGACTGCTTTACCCACAGAGATGCATATACTTATGTGCACAAAAATATAAACCTCCATACACACATACTCATGAATACACACATTCCATCCCTGTGAGCATGAAAGCTGCCATTATGTTCAGTAATTGTGCTGCCAGGAGTTCATTATTTAGTTATGCACCTCGGCCCCATTGAGCCCGTTTCAGCCTAATATACTGCCTCTGGGAGGCACACTGCGCAGAGAAAGAGATGCTGTGCCCACGTCCACTCCAAATTGATGTGCCCTTTTCATTTGTCTTTACTTGTTTAAATGGGCGAATTGGTCTCCATTCCACTCCAGACTGACCCCTGCTGCTCCCTGTAGGGAGGGAGACGGCATTCTTAGCTCAATTTAAACTGATATGCCCTTTTCATCTGCTCATGTCTTTTTGTTCATGGAGGATTTAGACTTGGCTGCATTTCAGGGTTCTTCACTCTGGTCTGCAAATTGCAGCAAGGGACATTAGACTTATAGTGTCCACTTCTGTATCTGTTCCCTTAGAAATGCTTAGAGAAATGTCATGCAAATGTCTCTCATCTGTCCTTAACATTGCTGATAAAAGTGCCAGCTTATGTTTCAATACAAGATAAGAAGGGACAGTAATACTTTTTTTTTTTTTTAAACATTTCTAAGCATATTGTAACTTTCCTGTCCTTCTTAATATGCTCTTATCTCCGCTAGATTCTGCTTTAATGCAAAACGTCTCCACCTTCCAATTCTGAGCACATACTGTAGTCACCAAAGGCAAATGCATGCTGTCTACACTACTTTATTGCATACATGCATTTACCCAGCATGTGTGTCTTGACCTGGAGAGACTAGAGGGTTTTAGTCCAGAGGGTGAGCGGGACAGGTAATGTCTTCTGTGGAGCTGTGTGACATGTGAACACACATACTGAGCTTTAAGTTTTCCAAATTTCAGTGATGGTGGCTTTCTCCCTAAGTTTGTGTGTTTCTGTGCGTCTACTTGTGCAGACATGTTTATTTTCCATGCAGTGTGTCTCGGGGCTTTATTTTTATTCAGTGTCTCATTAGTTTTTATCCAAGTGGCTCCACTGCACATGCTCTTTTGATCTTCTCTCTTAGCGGACCGAAATTGCTTCCCTTAAGTCTCTCTTAGAAATATCGCTTTGACCTCATTCATATCAAAATGCAGATTTAGCAACCAAACTTGTCCCAAAATGGGGAAACATTTGTATCTCTAAGATTTTTCTAAGCATGTAGTTGAAGGCTTATGCAATAGAGTTAAATCCCCAGGATGAATGCCAGGCCATCATTATGAATGAGACTTTGTTTTTGAGAGACTTGCTTGTTCAAATAAATAGCTGGGCCGAGTGCAGGATTTCACATAACTTACTCCAAAGATAAGAACAGAATATGGAACCGACCTACAAATTCTGCCCCAACATATTCTAATTGCCCTGGTTTCCCGGCGTGCGTGCGTGCATGTGATGATCTATAACCTGCAGAGGATGACTTATCTGTTTGAGATACTGTCTGCTGCTATAATAACAGCACATACACCCGGTTTAAGACAGAACAGGAATCTCATATACACAAGTAGGTCATCTACGGGCACACAATTAAAACATTATAAGCAAAGGGAATAAAACAAATCCCTTGCAGGAAATCACTAGGGACAGGAGAGGAAATACAACATTTTGATATATTCATATGCACTGCGTCCCAAATCGTAATGTTTCCATCCATCTTTGTCACAATCTTCCGGTAAATATTTGCACATACTTGCACTCACAGAGCATTATATGCATCTCATCCTTATGGGAGGAAGCCAGTGTGTCCCAAAGTTGTCATAAGCTACACTGCATCTTCTGTTGTAGAGAGAGCTAAGTGCATTTTCACAAGCACCCCATTAGCCCTGTGTATATTAACATGCACTAATGAATGTATGAGTAGGATAAATGTAACATGGGCCAGGCAGGTGTTGTAAATGCTTGGTGAGTAACGGGTGGTCATTAGAAAAACTGTTAAGTGTGTGTGTGTGTGTGTGTGTGTGTGTGTGTGTGTGTGTGTGTGTGTGTGTGTGTGTGTGTGTGTGTGTGTGTGTGTGTGTGTGTGTGTGTGTGTGTGTGTGTGTGTAATGTAGGGGCATGCGTGTGCGTTTTCCCAGAGGAAAGCAGGGAGAGAAATGAGCCTCCGCTCTATACTGACTGTCATCATTCAGTTGACCTTTCAACAGGGAAACAATGAAATACCTGACACTAACGAGGATGTTGGAGCGTGTGTCTGTGTATCTGGATCATTATTTGAGTCAGAATAATATTAGAAACCTTGGTGCATTTTTTTCATCAACCAAAAGCACAGGTGTTGCCAATTACATTAACAATAGTTTACGTGTCTGAGTATGTTATGTAATGTTAGCATGCTGTCAATGTAGCTGCACCCTTTATAGGTTTAAAAGTGTAGACCAGCTCCTGGTGAAAACTTCATTAAAGCAATCACAAGCATTCTGTACTGTATTTCTCTTCTCTTTTTCTTAAATGCCCCCCTTTTTTTCTCCAAATCCCTTTTGTGAATAAAAGCAGAAGAAAAGAGACCGCAGATCAATGTTGATGTCTTAACCTGTCTTAGCGGCTCATTTGCTATCGGTTTGTGTAAAATGCCAGTATTGCTCTGGCAGAGGCCAGACACACTCTGTTTTCTCACAGGGATGAAAGACAGAGGGATTCTGGATTTGCTGGTGGTTGTTGAAGTTGCCTTTCTTCCTTGCTGGTGTCTCTCTTTCTTTCTTTCTTTCTTTCTTTCTTTCTCTCTCTCTCTCTCTCTCTCTCTCTCTCTCTCTCTCTCTCTCTCTCTCTCTTCATGCTCTTTCTTTCAGGCTCCGTCTTTTTCTTCCTTCTTCTCTGTGGGTCTAAAGAACATGTGTCCCTCTCAGACTTGTAATCCTCACTCATCCTTTCATGTTCTGGTTTTGTCTTTTTCCATCCCATGGACTTGACCCAAACAAAATGATGCAATACGCAAGCAGGTCGCATTTTTTTCAAATTAATAACTGAGAAGCCACTCAAGCATCTGGCCTGACTTTGTTTCATTGCTCTTTTAGGCCAAAGGATTTCACTTTTGCATATCCTTGTTTTGAGATGGTTTGATATTTTCCCTTTTGGTTGTTGAGATATTTAATTTATATGCAGATGTGGTCTGGATATAGGAGGTAAAGGAGCTTGTTTGGTTAAATCAGCTATCAATGCTGCTGGATTCTACATAATTCATAACACCATCCAGGTGTCACTCTCTCTCTCTCTCTTCTCCCATTAATTCATACCCTTTCTGTTTCTCTCTCTCACTTTTGCATTTGTTGGTGCCCTGCCTCAGATCCTAAAAGATTTATTGTCCCACCATGTTTCTGCTGCAACGGGCTTAATGGAATCTGCGTCGGTGAGGTGCCAAGCCGCAACTTTTCAGACTCCTGTTTAAGCAGGCCTATGTAATATTTATGAAGTTATTTAGAAAGGGTCAGGCATCGTGTGTAATGGCTTTTCTTGGTGATTCACAATGTGGCATCTCATTGCTGAAACGGAAAGCTGGGTGGTGAACCGTGGCAGATCCGAGCATGGACACACGCATGCTAACAGATAAACATGGGAAACTCAGAGACCAGACCAGTGCATCTACAGTACTAGCACACACACACACACACACACACACACACACACACTCGCACTCGCACTCACATACACACGCTCTCTCTCTCTCACACTCTCACACACACACTCTCACACACACTCGCACACACGGGTAGATCTGGGCAGGCTGTCACAAAATGTACTCATATTTGTGTGTTCCATCAGAGATAGCCATTAGCCAAGGCCAAAGGGCCATGTTCAGCACCATAGACAGCTCTATTTTTCATCTTGGCTCATGATCAAAGTACAGTACACTAATGCAATACATCATGTGAAATATTTGGATTGATTTTCTATTTATTTTATATATATTTTTTTTTTACCTCAAGGACAGTACTATAAAGGTATCTTCATTTTGTAATGCTTAGTTATGAGCCCTTGCATCCTAATGAACTCAGAATGAAGCACTTTGATAAAGGTGCAGTGCGTGCGTGCGTACTGTACCTGGATGGCTGAAGCATGTGTGTATACAGTATGTCCAAACCCAGCAGGTGATTCAGAGTCATCCAGACACATTAACTGGACATGAGGACATTCCTAGGTTGCCCGCTGTGTTGCGTTAAAAACAACAACACAAATACATTTTTACACACACACACACCCACACACACACACATCTGATAAATTGCACAGTGTGAAATTGAAATGCTTGGATGGGTTTGGACTGGCCCATAGTGTGTCACTGAGATGCAGTTTTAACATGTGCATACTGACATGTGCTGTACCACACTCGCAGTCATGGTCAAAAAAAAATATCATCTTTGGTCGTGCAGTCATACATCTGGGTTGAAGAGAAAATGGCAACAGAAAATCTCACATCTCAGATTCTCGGACTGTGTAATAAGTTTAAAAAATGTACTGATGTACATGTATGATTCTCGGGTTTCTGTCTACTTTAACACTGACTACTCAACTTGCAAGTTATTCATTTTTATTATTCAATGTTTCTCTTTATTTTAAGATATAAAAATCTTTTCAAGTAGTGAACAACTGCATCTATTATACATTTTTGGCACATACTGTAGGTAGACTCTTGGAACCGAATGGGAGTTGTAGTCGTTAATGCTAACAAAGTAATCATTTTTATATGTTTGTTAAGATAAGGTGCTCTAATTAGGTAAATCCTCTCCGGTCCAGGCACTCTAACATGTGCAATCAAACACATGACTTTCTGCAAACTTGACAATGTTGTGCATGAGAACTGGGATATAGAAGCAGTTAATTCAGCCAAATTGTGAGGAAAATATGATTGTGCGGATCATTCATTATCTTAATTGTGACTTTGTTACTGCCATTGTTCATCAAACCCCCAACCGGCATCGTCAGACACCACCTACCAAGAGCCTGGGTCTGTCCGAGATTTCTTCCTAAAAGGGAGTTTTTCCTTGCCACTGTCGCACTTACACATTCATGCATGCTCTTGGGGGAATTACTGGAATTGTTGGGTCCTTGAAAATTACAGTGTGTGTGGTCTAGACCTACACTCTATCTGTAAAGTGTCCTGAGATAATTCCTGTTATGATTTGACACTCTAAATAAAATTGAATTGAATTGAATCATTATGACCATACTAGAGGACTGCGGAAAGTGGCTTATTCTGCATGATTATTGACATTTGGATTTTTTTTTTTATACCAATGGAAACTTGCAACTTTGCATAAAAACTAATAAATTAACTCATATCTAAACACATCCACCCTTCAAGTCTATGGGGGGTTAGTGTTTCAAAGTATCACTTTAATAGGATTAATTACATTTATGACACACTGAGAGATATGTTTTCCCCACATACTGAGAAGTCATTACATTATACAGTAATTAAAATAATACATGAGCAGTTACTTAGGGCAAAATAAGAACAAGAATATGACTTTCTAAGAGTAAATCACATGCTAATTTTCCACATTTGTTTTCAAATCACTGGAACTTCTGAAAGAGTTATGAAACCCCAAGGAAGCACATGCTGAATTATAGTGTATGAAATTTCCCTTACACGATATGTTTGTGTCCTGTCTCATTTATCATTTTCAGTTGGCTCCCTTTGTAAGCAGTTGCTTCCACTGATGAAGTATTAATGGAATGAGAATTTATTTCCGACATCAAACATTACTATGCTAACATTAGCATGAGCTGAACATTAGCTTGGAAACTGATCCATTTTGAAATTACTTGTTAAGTCTCAAGGTTTTAACTGCTAATCCCTCCCGTAGGTCTCCTTCCATGATTTATGAGTGAAGTGGATGATAGCAGGGAGGAGGGAAGGCCAAGCGTAGAATTCCAAGTGTCCCTTAAGTCTTGACATGAGGATTTTTGCAGTCGGCAACCACTTTGCACAGTTGTCAGTTGCAGCCTTTTGTTGAAGGAGGGGAGCCTTCTTCAGGGTTTTCCACTTCATAACCTCAGGCATACCAGCAAAAGGTTTTTAAATTAGAGTGTACAAATAACAACACACTTGACAGGTGGGTGCTCGAGAATCTCAAGTTTTAAGTATCCTTCGAGTTTTTCAGACCCTGCTGTCAGCTCTCAGCAATCCCTGGTGGATTGAAGTGGAGCCCATCACTATCCTGCCACTTGTTGCTGTACTCTGAGCTTCTTGGATGTAATTTACTTCAAACTTTCACCAACTTGTCAGTTTTTTTATACACTGTGCTCTCAACTAACTGAAACTGTTTTCCCCAAGAGGCCTATTACTAGCAGACCTTGTCTACAAAACACTAGCCTTTCACGAGATGTACCCAAACACATAAACAATGTAGTTAAGTCCTTGCTGAGGAAGCTGAGATCTTGGAAAAGTAAAAAAAGTTGTTTTTTATCTTTTTTATATAGTTTTAGTATATTTTCTCTTTTTTTTTTTTAAATGTACTTTTCCAACATATAAAGACCTTAATGCAACACAAGACAACATCTTACAGTAAACCGGAAGCAAATATACAGAACCGAACAAACTTTGGGCACACAAACCAATAAAAATCAATTTAGCAACAATAAAGGACAATGTAAATGTGAATTTCTTCATGAAAACAAAGTGAGTCCAAACCTTTCCATTGATAATTATTATTCCGTTCAGTCACAGCCAGAAGAAGCAATGTCTGGGATTCATTTTAACTATTTTTAAATTTAAGGATTTCACCTTAAATGAAAGAAAGGGCCTGCTTCATCTTAACCTCCAACAGTTGTATCATCCCTGAGTCTAATTTAAAGAACAAAATTGGTTAATGATACTTGTGTTTAATTCTCCCACTGCAATTCTAATTCTAGAAGTATAATTATCATTTATGCACATACACAGACTGTGTGTACGTGTGCATCTGCACATATGTGCATGTAAGCTGGAGATTCTTCAAGAAAAGATATCATAGTAACTGCAATATTCAAAACCATTCAACAGAATAGTAACACAACAGACAATAAACCAAATAAACATACAGTATGTACATATACATATTTTTTCAAATGCCGCCACCCTAGCCATCTCACAAGCCTAGTGCTGGATTGAAGGCACCCCCTCTTATAGAGGAGATAATCAGCCGTCGGACCGTCTGGCGAGGTCGGTGACTCGAGTCTGTTCGGTGTGTTCTGTGCCGTCGTCCGTCCGAGGAGCCGTCGGCCTTCATTTGGGCCGACCCGACATGTTCAGTCGGATGGAGCAGTTGGAACTCACCTGGAAATGGCGAGCGGATGAGCCTCTCAAAATCTGACGAAAATCTTTTAAACTGACCTTTGTTGATCTGAAATGAAGACAGATTCAGAAACTGCACGGCCTATTTCTCGCTTAAAATGTTTTCAGAAACACGTTTCAGTGAACTATTTTAGTACAATATGAGATCGTATTCTGAACAAGCCGCCATGACAGTCTGGCTGTGAATTTCCGGAGAAAAAAGAACCACGTGACGCGTTCGTCCAATCACCTGCCAGTTTTCATTTTCTGGTAAACAATCGGACTGTTAATGGAAACAATACAGATTAGCACCGCCTGCTGCTATGGAGACGTTTCGCGCAGAGCGTATGCTCAAGTCGGCGTCTCTTCGGTGTGTTCTGAGGCACTTTTTGGACCTCGGGGACCCGACTGATCAGTCCGACTGCCTTTTCTGCCGACGGTCGGCCATCTGGTTGGTGTGTCAGGGCCTTTAGAATTGACCCATCTCCCAGAACAAATAATCTTGGGCTGAATGAAACCTGGTACCCTGCAATCCGAAATAGGTTATCCTGTATCCTGGTCCAAAATTCCTGGACCTTATCACAAGACCATAGGACATGAAGTAATTGGCCTCCCTCTGTCTTAGATTTCCAACAATTTGGTGTCTTTCAGACCAATTCTAAACAATCTGGAGGAAGTCCAATAGAAGCGATGCATAATCTTGAACTGAATAAGGCGCACCCTCACATCGCGTGACATAGTTTTAATATTCCTACAGATTCTGTCCCAATCCTCATCATCAAGTGTAATACTCAGATCCCTTTCCCATGTCTTTTTGAGGGCTGTCCAAGCTCCATCCCCCAGGTTCTGCGTAAGCATAGAATAATACCTAGAAGCCTCATGACCTTTTCCATATTTCAACAACACTTTATCTAAACATTCTGGTGTCTTTGGGGCTGAAGAACTGGATCCAAAAATCCCCACTAACAGATGGCGAAGTTGCAAACATCTAAAAGATTGAGACCTGGGGATTCCAAATTTCTGTACCACTTCCTCAAAGGATTTCAATATGCCACGAGATACATATTCCCCAGTGTGACAATTTCCTTTTTTGCCATGGCCTCTTGCCACCCGCAACACCAGGTCCCGGTCCGATGCTCTTAAGAATCTCGCCCGAATGGTCCAGGGTCTGTCTCCTGCCTGGGGCTGCTGGCCAGTGGTTCTGTGTGCACGCTCAATCTCTCCGTTATTCTCCAGCGACTCACGAATATGCGCCCCCCAAAAAACTTCATATCCTTCCTTACCCTCGGGAGCCCAGAAAATGGACATTATTGCGTTGAGATCAATTTTCAAAATCGTCTTCAAATTTTTTTTCAAAAGCATGTCGACCCCTCTCTTGCTAGTGGCAGGATCATGCAATCTCTCCCTGTTTGCCGCTTCTAAACTTGCAAATATCAAATATCTCTGGTCAGAATCTTGAAAAGAATAAATACAGCAATGCACTATACAGAGCTTCTCCTATGCCCAATTTGTTCACCATTAGGTCACGTGACACCTCTTCTGTTGTTTTTTTATAATTAAACTATTCTGTTCCTGCATTTGGACATACTCAGAGTGTAGCCGTGACTCCCATCGTCTGATTTGAGATTTTCTTTCAGAAGAATCCGGCATGATTGATGTGCATATCATACGGTAGCTCCTATACCTGATGTATTGATATATGAGAGATATGAGTTGTGTTAAGTGTTTGTAATAAATGCAACAAGGGAAAGCTCTGACTTGATAGCAAACCCACAGCTTGAAGCAGTCTCACAAGCCTTATTGTATTTGAGAAAACATGAGTCTGTGGAAGCAGATGTACTGCTAAATTTGTTGTGTCTCAGTCCAGAGCGCTGATGGATTCGCTACATGCCTCCGTCTGTCTGATTTTTTTTTTTTTTTTTTTTTTTTTTTTTTTCTTCTCTCCATCTGCTGTTCTGCTCTCCCTCACTCTCCCTCTGTCCTCTAATGCATCTTGACCATTGTTGGGGACTGCATGCTCAAAGTTTAGTTACGTAATTAGAGACCACAAAGGAAATAAGGCTTTGACTTTTCCCTGTTTTCGTTCTTATCTAATCGAGGTTCTCCAGATGCTTCTTTTCCTCCCTAAAAAGGAATATTTTTTTTGTAAATTAACTCAAAATAGATTGCAAGACAAATTTAATACTGTGGGCAAATAGTAGTTTATTTTGTACAGCAATATATTATTACGTATTTCAACTTGAACCAGTGATCTCATTCTCCTATCATCATTAAATAATGATTATTATTTTCAGGGTAGAGATACTCCAGTTGGAAGAGTGAGTACAAACCAGGAGCCCTGCTGATGTGACCCAAACATTATAAAACTGATTCATCATTTCACGTTTCACAGATTCCAAACTCAAACACCCTGAGGCATTACATGTTAAGGTGACATATTTGGCCCTTTTATCTACTCTAACAGGGTTAGCAAGATGTAAATTAGCTTGCAAGCTTATTAGTTTCCCTGTTGAACTCAAATACTAATTATAGTTGTGGTTCTCGCACTGTTAGCCAATTTGATATCTCTATGGCCGAGTGAGCATCTGTGTGAGTCTTCTCTTTGTGCTAAACCAACTGTATTCAAAGATGGTTCCTTATTTACTTCAATAAAGGTTGCCTCAAGTGCAAACGCTTTGTTTTTCAGGCTTCTATGTTCGTGAGCCCATAGCACATGCATGTTAGATTGTGTTTTTGATTTCAATGATTAAGCATGGAAAAAAGCATTTCTGTGCTGGAGAGCATCACTCGACCTGCAATTTTAATTATTATGACACAATTTCTGTCATGTTTAAGTATAGGGGGATCTTACCCACACTCAAGTATGACATACGTTCAAAATGGTAAATAGATTAAAACCATCTACCTAACTACTACTAACAATTAGAGCAGCACAGTCAGTGAAAATGGCTTTACTATAAGCTTATTTTAAACTGGGATATGTATTACCAGTACAGTATATGTGGTGTTGTTTGCTGTAGCATAAGAAATACACAGTCAGCCTGTGAAGTCATCTAGCTGGCTGTGGTTGCATCTCTGTGTACCTGCTGCCTTGGCATCCTGCACACACGCAAACAGTGACTGGACCGGAAAGATGGTGCTGACGCTGCTTACTGGACACACATACACATACACACACACACACACTCACACTCACACTCTCTCTCTCTCTCTCTCTCTCTCTCTCTCCGCTTGTCACAGTTGGACATCAGAGCATGCTGGTGTTGTAATTAGAGTGAGAATGACACTTTTCACTGTGTATTCATCATGTGGCATAGCTGCAAGGTGACTCTGGGGGTTGTTTTGCTTACTTTGTGCACACTCATGGACACACACACACACACACACACAGACAAATACACACTGGACCTTGACAGATGTCAGGGTGGCATTCAGCCCTCACGTGTGTGTGTCTCTCTCTCTCTCTCTCTCTCTCTCTCTCTCTCTCTCTCTCTCTCTCTCTCTCTCTTTCTCTCTATGTCTGTGTCTCTCTCTCTCTTTCTTCTCACACATACGCAAATATACCCACACATACGCAAACAGACACAAAGCTACACACACTTTTACCACACACGTTTAGTCACCTCTCTCTTCTCCAGGACTCATCTGTGTGGTGGCCAGTTGAGTAATTAGTTCTCAGTTGACGTCACAGAGCCCCCAGAATCCTCACGATGAATGGACTTTGATAAGAGCGCGACAGGTGACAACTGTCCCACACTCAGTCACGCTAGCATTCATTCACATACACAAACTGAGTCACTTCAGGGACCTTTTGACCTCAGCCCAACCACACACATCCCAGGAGATGGATGGATGGAAGTGACTTGAAACTTCTCTCTGCCCACAGAGCTTATGCCGCATTTACATCACGTTTCAGACTATAATTTCAAGCAACCAAGGCAGAAAAGCATCCGTTGTAATTCCAAAAGATATTGTGAATTTCTAACCATGACATTATCTCCTACTTGATGAGAAGACAAGAAACGATTTCATAAAATAAGCTATAAGTTTGTTTGTATCTGGTTTCACTTGTCAATAAACCACCTTGACTAAAAGTCTCCATCTGAGAAAAATGTGTGAACAGGACTAGTATTACCTGGGGACCTCTAGTAATTTGTAATAATCTGAGATTTGGGGCCATATTAGCTGCATTGGCAATTGTAAATAAAAGTTTTGACAGAGCCTTGAAATTGTATCGAGGTGGGGGGGGGATAAGTTCAGTAAATTCAAGTAAAATACAGACTTTGCTTAGCCCATGCGAATGTGCCGCACAAAACACAGTTGTGTTTTCCTCATGTAATTTCTAAATCAATTTAGGTTCCCTGGTATATTCAGATTTCACCCTCCTTAAGTGTCCTTAAGCAGAACAAAGGCAAACCGTCGTATACATATGGTCACAGAGTATTGCACCGAAACCGTAAAAAAGTTGTTCTTCTGATCCATGTGGGCATATGGTTTGGCATAACCTAAACTGGTCATCACAGTGTCCTGTTACCTACTTTATGGGAGGTACAGGAACTTAATATCTGGCTGTGCAGATGGATGAAAAGCATACAGCACAAAGAAAACTCATCACAGCCCATTTTCCATCCATCTATATGGTCATCTGTGGACCCACATGCTCAGCTAAAAAGAGTCATGAATTGTGATTTAAATTGAGAGAGAGTTCACATCTACCCTGC
This sequence comes from Zingel zingel, assembly GCA_023566125.1. Classification (NCBI taxonomy): domain Eukaryota; kingdom Metazoa; phylum Chordata; class Actinopteri; order Perciformes; family Percidae; genus Zingel; species Zingel zingel. The sequence goes on along the minus strand of CM042330.1, from coordinate 17,342,459 downwards.
CGCTTTGTAGCGTGTCATCCAGCTATAAACAGAGTTGTGTGTGTGTGTGTGTGTGTGTGTGTGTGTGTGTGTGTGTGTGTGTGTGTGTGTGTGTGTGTGTGTGTGTGTGTGTGTGTGTGTGTGTGTGTGTGTGTGTGTGTGTGTGTGTGTGTGTGTGTGTGTGTGTGTCCGTCCCCCTGGCTGTGTGACTCATCCATCGAGAAGTGTCAGACTCCTCAGGCACTTGATGTGTCCAGTCGCCCACCGCATCTCCATGACCATGTTAGCCTGCCTGTGCAAGAGAAGGCTGTTCCTCCGTAGAAGCAAGGGAGGTTGAGAGGTTTTACATAACCCATTTCAGATTAAGGTTGTGTGCGGCCTAATTCTTTGGGGCAAGAGTTCAGTTCACTTCAGTACAGCCAGTCCAGCTACTAAGCCCCATGAGTCAGTGTGATGGTTGGTGTAGTAATTTATTGTATAGCAGATGTTTTTTTATTTAAACAGAATAATGCTGAAGCATGTCTTTGGTTAAAGGCTGATTTAAGGCAAGTAAGGCCTAAAGCACTGGTTACCTAATCACAGTAACATGACTTTGCACTCACACAGGCCATCTTCGTTCAGGCGGATCATTTTAAGAGCATTTGTGCAGTGGTGAGAATGATTCAGACGTGACATTTCAGCTGGCTGGAATGCAGCTGAAATGCTGAAAAAAGAAGCACTAAATTGTTTGTTTTTTCATCTGCAAAAACTATACATTCAAACAGCTGGCAATTTTGAAAGGCTCAATGAAATAGAGTGCAGTCTGTAAGGATTGGGATAGTATTGTTTTCCTCTGTATTAATGTAAGTTTACATTTCTGACTTTAATTTGCAGGTGTTTGCATCGACATTTAATGAACCAATTAAATTGTAACACTTTTTATACATAACCCCAAGATAAAAAAAAACTATTTTTTTCATGGCTTTAAGTATTACACCACACATACTGTTGCGTTTTCATCTCAGGAGTCTGCTAAAATGCAGAGCAGTTGAGCTCAGATTTCCCCCTCCTTGAATTATTTCCTCAGCGTGGATGAGCTATGTTTGATGAAATATTCAGTGATCCACACACTCTCTAACCATTTGGTTAAGTTTGCAATATGAGTATTACAATGCAGAACACTGTGAAATATTTTGAGCATCAACGCACTATAATGCTTTTTATTTTTTGCCTCATTGCTGTGCTGCTTCAGGTCCTGCTGAGCCCTGCGAGAGCTAATAAAACTGTTTGCGACTCAGCATGCCTCGTAAAACCCGAGGATGGAGAAATTTCTGCAGAGCCACATGAGACTGCTCACTGTCTGTATCTCCCAAATGCGCCTTGACATGTAATTCCTCTCACCTTGCCACCTCAGGGCTCTGTTAGTTCTATCAATAAACAGCTCATTTAGCTCAGGGGTCATTTCAAACTTCAAACAACCCAACAACTTTTACCAGTTGGCCAAAAGGGTATTTTACTTTTTATTTATTTATTTATTTTTTTGTTATTCACCCTTTCTGTTATATGTTTTCCTGTTTTTTACTTTTTCTGTCCCCAGGGGCAATGTACTGTTGACTAAGCAGCCTGTCAACATCGGTTTTGGCTCGCCTCTGTTAGCTTCCTGATTGACTACCGGCACCAGTAGCACATCCCCCACTCCCCAGATTTCTCCACCTCGCCCTCCCATTAATCTCCCATCCGTCGCTCCAAATCAAGGCTCAGGTCACTGTGCCCGTGGCCTGCAGGCATCACTCATTATACTGTGAAGTTTCAATTGCCGCCTGACCCCTTCCATCCAATTTCATGGCTGCTCGTGGTGGGCCAATGCCCCTGCTGCTCGTCTCTGAAACTCTTTAAATGAACCTGCCTTTGGCTCAAGGCCGCCACTCATCTCAGCAAGGCGAGAAGGAGATGAATTTAGTTCAAATGAATGTCAAGCCTTGTTATTCTACCTCTTGGTTAATATGGTTTGGGCACTCGAGCCCTGGCTTTCCCCTTTCCCTCTCATTCTTATTTCAAACACACTCTCACACAAATTGTGGGAACGCTTTAGTGCACTGCTAATAAAGAAAATAAACATGAAAACTCTCAACTTAATCCAGTTGGAACAGTGTTTGCTGGTCACAATTTGTCTCCAGGGGGTATTTTGTGTTTCAAGTTGATGAGGAGATCCATTTTCAATAATGCACAGCCTTGCTTCGTTGGGGGACTGTATCTCATTCTCAGTGGCTGTTTCTGTGAAATAAACTATAAGCACATCAACTTCCTGCCATATCTGTCCATGAGAGATAATCATTCTGCATTACATTCTGTCACATCTCATATTACTCTGTACTCTATCTTCTGGAATGCTTTATTATGAATATGAATCTAGCGTGCACAAGCCTGATGATTTATTCTGTGAAGTCTCAGAATGATCATGTGTGATCATTAAACGTTAGTCACTTTAACGCATAACCTTTCAGCAGCAGTTATTTGATCATTTCATCCGTAACATTTTCCAGCTAAGTGATGTTTACCTGCAGTAGCTGTGTGTGTGGGCAGCTTGGCCCTGTTGTTGTGCATTAGTCAGGTTTTTTAGGTCCAGGCTAGAGGCCACATTCCTTCAGGCCCACTTGCATATTTATAAATTGAAGGCCACCATATGGCATCAGTCGCTCAACTGAGGAGAGCGGTAAAAATTAAATGGAACTATGCTGACCAACTGGCTGTTTCTTTATCCATGTGTCGGTGTATGTGGACATGTAGTGGATGTGAGTCAGGATCAGGATTATTGGGATACGATTTATTGAGCTCTGATGGGGGGTGGGTGCAGCGGTAACATACAAACAAAAAATCCAGACTATGTTCACATGAGTCACTGAAGAATGTGTATTAAAGAAATGGTTCGACATTTTGGGGAAAAAAAAGCTTTTTTAACTCTCTTGCTGAGAGTTGGATAAGAAGGTTGATACCACTCTCAACTTACACTGTCCCTCAAGTACTAACAGTAAAGATCCATATTAATGTTGTATTAGCAACACATTAAGAACAAGAAGAAAGGAAGGTATACTTTATTAATCCCACAAGGGGAAATTCAATTTTATTTTCACTCTGTTGATATATTTACACACACACACACACACACACACACACACACACACACACACACACACACACACACACACACACACTGCGCCCAAATGCACACATGCACAAACAGGTCCTATACACATGCATTATTTATGGAGATATGTCAGAGCGAGTGGGCTGCCTCACAGGATGATGCCGTTGGATGGTGCCCTTGAGCAGTGCCTTGCTCAAGGGCACATCGGCAGTGCCCTGAGCTGCGTTTCATTAGTGTTTCAACACCCTTCTCTTCCCCTCAGCCCTTGGTATGAAGTAATAGAATATATTGCACAGAGGCCACTTGGAGAGGGAAAGTGGGCGGGGCAGGAACAGGGGATTGAAATGGGACGCACTTGCCCTTATTCACTTTCAGCCCAAACTATACAGATCGACCGCCAGTTGTGGGATTAGCGCTACTGCTGTGTGTTTTATTTTCCATCTTATTTCCATTAATTATGGCATTCTATCCCTGTTTTTATGTTCATTCTATGTCTGCTTATGTCATTCAATTTCCTTATTGTACAGTAGGCCTATTTCTTGTATGAAAGGCGCTATACAAATATTATTTATAAAAAGTATTATTACTGCTTTTTACACATCATAAGTACCTGCAGACTTATTTCAACGAGGCTTGGTAATCAGCTGCATGAGTGTCTGATTTAGAAAATGTGTGATCTGTATCATGATTAGTCATATTTGGCTATAGCTCGCAAAAAACAAATTACTTCCATGCATTTACAGATAAAGTAGGAAATAAAAAAAAATCATAAAAAGTAAATATTACCTGACATTAGTTATATTAGCCTTCATGTTACAGTAAAATATCAAGCTAACAATGAGGAAACTAAAGTCGAAATTTCTTTATTTAATTTATTCATCTTCTCCTTCTTTGGTGGTCAGCAACAGAATTTTTAGCCGTTGTACATCACTGCCAACTAACCGTGGATGTATTTTCTTGCACCAAATGCATAACTGAAATGCATTGTGGGTGATATCCACCTCTGGAGTGACCATCGTTGTTCATTCTCTCCCTCGGCCCTCCAAGGGTTCGATATCGCCAAGTTCACTTCAGTTTTTCCGATAATTGGAACGACACTTAAGATGGCGGCGGGGATTCCCCCGAGGGCAAGTGCTTAGGGGAAGTGAACAAGGGCATGTTGAACCACTCTTGAAATGCAGCCCAGGAGGCCAACTGGCACTTCTCCAGCTACCAGTCCAACACTCTGTACTTGTTCTGTCTGGGGACATAAACCAGCAACCCTCCGGTTCCCAAGCCAAGTCCCTACGGACTGAGCTACTGCCGCCCTGCCACCCCCCTCAGACGGTTAATTTACAACCAGTAATCTCATCATAGAAAAACTAAACTGACGAATCACCAATCAATAATCACAAAATGGCTATAATAAAAACAATTCTCTGGTCCATCAAGGGCATTTGGGGAGTAGATAGAGATAAAAGATGCTTGTCAAACTGCAACTGCTATGTAACTGTGCCAGTATTTGTTTGCCTCAAGCAACACAATGTTCAATTGAAACCAAATGCTTACCCATTACTTTGTAAATAATTGTATAGTAGTGCTAAATATTATAACTGTACTGTATTACAGTACTGTTTTTAGCCTAATGATTACAAAGTGATTATAGTTATGTAAAAATTAAGTGAAAAGCAATTTTTGTATTAAATTAAGTGTCGAAATGGATTGCTGTCACTTACCCGAATCAGCTTTCCTTTAAGCTGCTGCTGTACTGTAGGTGACAACTTTTCTCTCTCCTGTGTCCACAGCGAGTGAAAACTGCCACGACTTCCACCCCATGTTCTTCACCCATGATCGGTCCTTTGAAGAATTCTTCTGCATCTGCATCCAGCTGCTCAACAAAACCTGGAAGGAGATGAGGGCCACAAGTGAAGACTTCAACAAGGTACACTGCATGTGTGTGTTTTTGGGAGATGGGAGGTTGATATGAATAAGAATCATCCCTGTGTGCCATTTCCATGTACATACTGATTATACAACTAGGTTTTTTTAGTGCATTCACATTGGAAAAGTGACAAAATGAAGTACACTTGATGCCAGTATGCATACTAAATTTGTTTGATTTGCGAGTGTTGTTGATGGACTTCTCACAGCTGGTACATACTGTAGACACAAATGAAACTGCTACAGGAACATGTTTTGATAAGTTTTCAAATTAGAAATTGGCAGTAGCTTTTCCCAGTTTGATCCATGACAGTTGTTATTTTACTATTCCCTTTTGATTTGGGACACAGCTCATGTCTTTGACTAAATACAATGTTAAAAGAACTGAACACAGGAAGATGCAACATTATAAGAAGACTATGACAGCATGAATCTTTGTGCAATCCAAAATGAGACATGTTTGACTGTTAGAACAACTGCTTTCATATTTGATTATTCATTTGTTTATTCCCCAGTGACCATACAGAAAAACATTGTTACAGAGAAGCAGTGCAACAGATGGATATATGTATGATGTATATGTGATAAAATCATGGCAGGCGTATACATTTGAGCTGCTTTGACAGATATACACGGTCTTATCAAACGAAAATTGGTTTAATTAAATTAGTTTTGATAGTTTCGGACAGTTTCCTAATATGGGCTTCAAACTTGAGTTGAGAATCCAAAATGACACCTAGTAGAAGATGACACCGAGGACAGAATGAAGGTGAACTTCATACAGAATTATTGCACAGTAGGATTTTTGCCATGCTTCATAAGCTTTCTGTTGCAGACACTGGCAGGAAGCACAGTCACACAGCTCACTTTTAATTACAACAGTATTAATCATATCTCAAATTTTGTTAATTATTAGAATGGCATTGCCAAGAGTCCCAAGCAAATAGCATGCCTGATTAATGTACATAGACATGGAAATGTTTTTTTTTCCTGTTTGCACAGACGAACATGCTTTAGGCGCTTCCTTTTTAAGGGTGCAGATTAAGGGAACTGCATACACATCTCAGGGTCTTTTTAGAATTAGAATTATTTGTACATTGTTTTTTCTTTCTTTCTCGGATATGAAACATTAGCTGCCTCTATTGGCTGAGCCACTGATTAAGCTACTACATCTTCATTTGGAGCTCAGTGGAGTCTGGATGAAGATGAAAACTTCCTGTAAGCTGGCTAATGTTGAATCGGCCAAACAGGAAATGTGTGTGTGTGTGTGTGTGTGTGTGTGTGTGTGTGTGTGTGTGTGTGTGTGTGTGTGTGTGTGTGTGTGTGTGTGTGTGTGTGTGTGTGTGTGTGTGTGTGTGTGTGTGTGTGTGTGTGTGTGTGTGTGTGTGTGTGTGTGTGTGTGTGTGTGTGTGTGTGTGTGTGTGTGTGCACTGCCAGACGGTGATAGTAATGAGGTGTTTATGACAGATATTGTATGTTGTGTATTCAATTGGGCATCAGATGTAGCTGTCAACAGATGCCATATCCTTTTCCCCTGATTTATCAAACAAATTATGATTATCTTATGCTGTCAAATAACGGACTGACACAAGCTACAAGCCACCCTGTGTCCCAAGCTGTGGTCCGAATCCTCTGCTCATATTCACTGGCTTTGATCAGCATTGAAATGTTTTCTCACACATAAATAAGCCGGTCCTCACCTCTACATTTGCTCTGCAGCTCAAATATGTCACACTACTGTAAATGGACACATATTGTGCTACATGAAAGTGACACTGTAATTGCTAATTCAGTGAGTGATTGTGAAATGTATTGTTGTTTTGAGACTTGGTACAGTAGTTTGAGCTACTGCAGTAGGCCACAAATGAAGAATTACAACATATTGTAGTCAAGATGAAAAACTGAAAAATGTAGCGATCCTCTGTAGCCATTGTTGAATCCACCTACAGTCTATTGAAGTCCTCACCACCATCTGTGACTAAAAAACCTGGTAGAGGAATCACTTCTGAACATGATTTAATGTTTGGTATTTTTGGTATTATGTTATGATAATTATTTTAGGATAATTTGTCACGTCTGATGATCTAAATGGTGTAATAATTTACTAAAACTTTATTTTTTTAATGATAGAAATGCCGGGAGTGATGCGACCATCTCTAATAGGCTTGGAATGACTACCACCATCTCATGTTAAGCTGTATTTCTAGTTCATTTTCGGGGAGAAATCAACACATGTATCATACACACACATCCTCTTGCAAGCGATCCTATTACCCAATCCCGTCCTTCACACTCCTCCCTGGAAGGCAAGAGTCAGTTTCGATTGAGCTGGGATAGATGATGCTTTCCTTCTCTCTCCCCTCTTCCCTCTCCGACCTCATCTTTCATCACTCCGTACCTTGGGAGTTTGAAATTCAGCAGCAGCTTGCCGATAGTAAGACTGTTTGGTCTCAGCTAAATGGTGCGTGCGTAGCTCTGCGCTTCCGGCCTCTAACGCTGAGCGTCTCAGTTTGTATCTTAGAAACACTGTGGGGACATCAGCCCCTATGATGATGTCTGAAAATGTTGTACCCAATTCTGTCAACAAGAAACTGAGTTGTTTATCCGCAACTGAAACAGTCATTGACTGCACATTTAATAAAATGAAGATGGAGAGGAGGAAGTTGGGAAAGCTCAGTGTAAATCCCACTAAACCCTGCGTATTAGCATGAGCAAATAAAAATGATAAAATATTAGTAATGACAAAAAGGAGAAAGTAGGTTTTAAGTTAAAATGCTTTATGGGTTCAATAAAGTAAGTAATTAAATGACAGGATAAAAGAAAATCACTGATAAGAAGAAGAATTAACACAGGGATACAGGATTGGAACTTTGAAAACTTATTTTTTATTTTACTGTCTGTAAGGGATAGGAATATGGAAGATGGAAATAACAGTTTTTGATGAATGAAAGATAAATTGAATGTAAAAATCGAATAAAGCTTGAAGGGATGAATCTATGACTTTCTACAAAGGTTAAAACATTCATACAAGTTTAGATGAATAATGTCAAAGTTAATACGGATTTGTACAGTAAGCCCTGACTTGCCTAATAATGGATGGTGCAGGCATAACTGTGAACAGAGGCTCAGATCAGTAATACATAATAGTAATGCTGTCCATCCCACTTCAGCTGATTTGAAGCACAGTTATTGTCCTTTTAACTCCAATCAATTGGTCATTTAAACTGGACTATTGAACTTTGTAGTTGAGCTGCCTCGTATTGGGCAATCAGTCATGTAATTGATTACTGGTGTCTCAGTCGACTAAGAAATTGATGGTCTTTTTTTGTGGTGTCTTGATGAAGATTGAGTCTTAAGTAGTCATTACTCATAAGTAGAAAATTATAGTCGTAATGATATTCACAAATATGCTTTGGTGTTTGCTAGGCAACAATTTGACAGATTTGTGTTGTAATAGTTTGTGACGAAAATGTGTAAATGTAATTGCAATGAGGTGATCAATTCCTCATGTGCATACAGTATATGAGGATATATCCTCTCTGGGCTGTATGGAAGGTTAATAAGCTGCCTCAAGGATAATCCTGAGGGCGTCCACTTCAAAACAAGCCTAGATGTATGGTTTCCCTGCATTCTTAAACGCTGAAGGCTCTCTCAGCTGCTGGCTCTTCATGGCTGACTGAGCATCTTCCCTGCACACAAAGACATGAACCCACACACATAAAAATGCTCTTTCATTAATGTATGCTCATTATAGACAAATAATGAGCATCCATACCCCCCCCCCGCCACACACACACACACACACACACACACACACACACACACACACACACACACACACAGACCATAGTACAGCCACTACACAGTCTGTCTTGTTTGCTTTCAGAATGTAGTGTTTACTAAAAGAAGTGGTAGTAGAGAACAAGAGGTGTGTGTGTATGTGTGTGTGTTTTTAATGGAGGCAAGTCTGATGCTCCCAGGGCACAGCTCCGACCGTCAAGCAACCGTTTCCCCTGTTTCCATAGCAACCTGTGTCCAATTACCGCTGCTGCGCTGCAATACTGTGGCTCTGTTTCTGTAAGATGGAGCCACTTCTCCGCTGCATGTGTACACGCTTGTTTTTATATGCATCAGTGCCTGTGTGCGTCTATCAGGGACTCTTTTTTTTTTTTTTTTTTTTTTTTGTACGGCTGTGTGTTGTCTCTTCATCCAAACGTCTGAGCTGAGACCTTCTCCTCCACCTCCTCACCAGAGGAAAAAAAGGCTCCATCTCTCTCTGCGCAGGCACTTGGATAAAAAAAAAAATCCCTCACTGATGTAGCGGCTTGCAGCCACTCACGATACCCCTCCTCCTTCTTCTCCTCCTCTTCTCTTATCCCCCCCCTTAACACACACACACACACACACACACATACACACTTATCATGTGATCCACTTGCTGCACAACCATTGGCGTCTCTGATCGTGGCGTGTGTCCAATCAGGGCATAAGCCTGGAGATCAACATAAGCGATGCAGAGCAGCCTGGCTGATGCTCTTAGAGGGAGCGAGGAAAGCAGAAAGAAAGGCTTACACAAATATCATAGTAGAGTGGACAGTTAAAGAAGAAACGGGGATAGTTAGTTTTTTAGTTTTTTATTTAAATGGAATATGATAAAAGAAAGAATCAAATAGGAAACCTAAAGGCACAAATAGCCAAGAAAGGAAAAGACGAAAGGAGGAGATGCACGAGCAGTGTTGACAGACAAGTCTTCCCTTATTGTGGCTAATGCTAAAGCTAACGGTCCACAATCAGCTAGAGCGCTCTTCCAAGGAGCCATCTGCTTCCTCCATCCATCCTTCCATCCATCCGTGTCTCCCGTAAGGCGCTTAACACTCATTCTCTGGCAAAAGCACGAGGATTCACCAGTCAATGTGGAGAGTATCACACCACACTTGGAAACATGGAGGTGACATGTAAGTACTAAAAGAATGGAAATGAGAAAGATTGAGTGGTTGGATGGATGCAAGGGGAGGTAGTAGTAAAAGAGGAAGAAGGACTGTTTTTGTTATTGCCTGGCTGTGGAGGAGGAGGGGAGGGAGGATGGAGAGTGGAAGGAGAGGAGAAGAAAAGGCAGGGATGGTGAAGATGGGACAGGGGCTCAGCGGAAGAGAAAGAGGAGGGACAGATGGGGTGTAGACTCGGCGAGGCGTAAGCAGGTTAGACAAGGACCCAGATCACAGCCTTTTCATTATCTCTCTCTCTCACACACACACACACACACACACACACACACACACACACACACACACACACACACACACACACACACACACACACAGATTACAATTTCACCCTCACCAATGCACACCTACCCACCATTACACTCCAGGCATCATCTGTATTCCAGTGTACAGTGTGTGTGCATGTGGGGGTTGGGCTTTGTTGTTGTGAATGAGATTACTCCACATCTCCAACACCCACTGTTTGTCACCAGAGGAATTTGATGCCACTACTAGTGATCTCCTCCACACTGTCTCTGTCTGCCTTGGATGAGCTTCAACCAGTTTTTTAGCCAGAGGGGTTTGACACAGGATTACAGTGGGTCAGCCCCAGATTATAGAGCAGGAGACTGTGAAATACTGCCACAACCTGATTTCATTTGTTTTGGACAATACACTGTACAAATGTATCCACTGTGCTTTTAGGCTTGGCTTTGATTGAAGGAACTATGGCTACATCCACAGTACTGTGTTTTCATTTTAAGCCGGTGTTTCATAACTAATCTCCGTCCATACTTACATGCCTGAAAATGCATATCTCAGACCTTTCATGTACACTAGGCATGCGCATGTCGGTAAGGCTAATATTGCCGCTGGACACGGAAATTGTCACAAATCGGTCTGATAATAGCTTACTCTTGCACATGCAGTAGTAGCATTACAAAATGTACAATTGAACTGCACAACAGCTGCTAGCATAGGCAACAAGGTCAGAAACGGCTGTATTTTGTTATCCGTGTTGAATTAACCACCGGAAAATGGTCACGTGATAGGGGCGTGACGTATCAGGGAAGGACACGTCGTGAATGATAAGACCCAATCAGGGAGTGAATGTAGGTGTCTGCGTCATTGTTTCCAAAGGTAGCCCCAGAGTTTTCAAACTAAAACGGGGTCAGCAGCTTTTCCTGATGCCTCTGTTTTAGAGGCTCGGAAACGCCGGAGTAGTGTGGACATGAGGCGTAAATGTAGCAAAAATATATGCGTTTTTTAAATAAGAATGTAGTGGTGCGGATGTAGCCTATGTTTTGGCTACTAGATGTATAATATATTGAATTGTGCTGAATTTTTAAGTAGATGAATTAATCAGTTGATTGGCAAAAGATTATTTTTCAGCAATTTTGATAAGTGCTGAATCATTGGTCATTGGTCACGAAATTTTTGCCAAACATTTGCATGTTCCAGATTCTCTAATGCCTAGATTTCTTTTCATTGCATTAAATTTACAAGGATAGAGGATATAAAACAATTTGAAAACGTTAACTTGGGCTTTGGAAATTGTGAAGGCCGTTTTTCACAGTTTTCTGACATTTTATAAACCAATAATTGATTCATCAAAAATAAAATAAAAAATAAAATAAGAAAACTTTATAAAGAAATAAATAAAGAAATAGTTTAACCTTTTTAGAAAATACACCTTTTTGCAGAGAGAGGAAATGAAGAAATGCTACCGTAGCTCTGTCCAAAAGTGGGAAAATCCACCTACCAACAGCTTCACCTTCTGAGAATATAGTTCCCAGTTTGTATACGGTTAGAAGATGGCTGTGTCTCATGTGACGTTGTTATTTGTACACGCTGTGACTATACAAATCACAACATGTAAATAGTAAAATGTTGGCGTTATTTTGTCACTTATTGGGAGCAGTAGGCTAGTTGGAGCCAGGTACCTCCAGGATCTGTGCTAAACTAGGCTAGCGGTGGGTGCGCCAGACAGAGTTACGACACGGCGGAGATGAGAAGGGTATGTATGGACTTATTTATCTCTGGGGGATATGGTGAATAAACTAAAGTCCCAAAAAGTTGGCGTGTTCCTTTTAAGCTCAGCTCACTGATTAATATATCTTATTTGTTTTATTTGTGTTATTTATGTTTACATTCTTTATGCTAAACTAACTGTGTCCTGGCTCCAGGTTCATATTGAAAAGACAGATACCGAAATAGTATCAATCTTCTCACAAGCGTATTTTCCAAAATGTGGAACTGTTCCTTTAATCAACAGTAAAAAATAAACATCAGTTGTAGCTCTGTTAATGATACTGTTCTCTAAATAGCAAGCCAAGTTCAATCACTAAGAAAACCCATTGCTGTCTGTATCAGTGTCCTGTGAAAGTGTTCTTGAGCATGAGTTCTTGAACCAACTCACCCATTCTTTAGAGTAAGCCATGGACGAGCACTTCAGTTAAATAAACCAAGCAACGCCTTTTTTTTGGATCGACATTTCTGCTCTGGCCTGAGGTGAGAGTAGTAGATACTCTGCTTTGTTCAACCATGTTGAAGACTGACCTGTCCTGCAGTATGTGGGATTATTCAAATGGCAATCCTCAAAAGCCCCAGAAGCAGCAGCAGACCAACCCTCTCATCAACCATCACACATCACTTTGTGTTTGCCTACTATTAAAGAATATGACTTTGCGTTTAGATGCTATTCTAGTTTTAATTAAGGCTGCTCACCGCAAATCAGTTAAGGACTCCTAATACGAAACCAATGCAAATGATTCAGGCTCTGCTCTTTAACAACACGGTAGTTCCTCCACTTTGTCAGAAGGTTAACATGCACACATACATGACTAATGAAATGGGTGCTGGTGTGTCTGGTCAAAACAAAGGGATGTGACAATGATAATGTGAGTGCATGTGCCAAAGGTTATGATGGGATGCCCTGTTTTGGATTCCAAAAAGCAGCTTGGGACAGTTGGTGTAAGTCCTGCACACGCTGCCATATGCCAACCACTGTGACTGCTGCTGTCAAGCTTTGCATGAAGCGGTACATTTATGACTCGTATCAGGACACAGTAAACCAGCCCCTCCCCCACTCCTCTCCTCTCCTGTAATGAGACCTGCTGTTTTCTTATCCCATACTGGTTTAATTTACCTCTACACTCTAGATCTTTATTTACCTGTTTGCCTCCCTCAATTCCTTATACCTCTTTCTTTTTGTCTTTCTCTCCTTCCTGTGGTTTCTTTTCCTCCTCATTCTTGTCTCTCGACCCCCCTCCACCTCTATTGTCGAATTCAGACAGGCTATTTATATCTTTCTGCCTGGCTGCCTCACCTCCCACTCCCTTAACAAGGTTTGCTTTATTGTTTTTGCACGTGTGTATGCGCACTCGGACAGTGCGTGAATGTGTGTTTTATGCATGCTTTGCAACAAATCTGAGTCCTGGTAGGGGTGTGTATGGGTTAATGTGTATTTTTTATGAGTTTGTTTTTGTTTGTATGTTTTTTTATGAGTGTGTAGCAAGAGCAGAGTGTAAATGCCAAGCTTTGTGTCTACACTGGGACTTGTTTCTTTTTGTGCATTCAATAGTGTGTGTTTTATGTGTGCCAGGAAGGGGGGGGGGGGGGAGGGGGGGATCTCTGATCTCAGGCAGTGTTGGCCCACTCACACCGCAGAAGTTAATCAGACCAGAGAGATCATCATCCATTAGCATCAAACCATCAGAGTTGCATGAGCAGAGATGCAGAGCTAACGTTTTGTTGTGTCACGATAATGATACTATCATCTCATACTCACTGGAAATCAGTAGGGGAAAAGACGAGTAAACTCAAGTTTTCTTTTCTTTTGATTTAGTTATTTATCTCTCTATTCATTTATTTACATCTGTTTGTATATTAATAAGTGAGTGTGCATTTCTGTGATATAAATGTGTGTGTAATCATTTTTGTGCACAGCTGTCTATGAACAATATATACTTTAGATTCCTTGCAGACAAAAGTCTCCACAAAGGCTCTTGTGTGTCTTATTGTGGATATGTGCTGGAATATGGCTGCTGTAGGCCTCATTATTAGCATCACCTGATAATCTAGTTTGGATGTATCACTGCTTGAATTTGAGTTTAATTTGAGGCACTAATATCTGTCAGTGTGAGGGTGATGGTGTTTTTTGATAGTCCACCTTCCTTTACACAACAGCAAAAAGGCAAGAGGTCGGCTGGGTCAAAGTCACACTGGCATAATTTAATCATGACCAAACACGTGAAAGTGAGAGGTATTGAAGAGAATGAAGAGCAGCACATAATTATACAAAGCAGCTAACTAGCATCATATCTAGTCTATGCCAAGTCAATCTCTGATTTCTGTTGCATGTGGAAATCAGCTAATTTGCAGCAAAACCTTGTGGGAAATCTGCCTAGTGTCCACTGCTATGGCTTGTGCAGCTCTCTCCACTCTTTGCAATGTCAAACATTTGGTTTGAAAGCCCTGTAATTGGCATAAATGGGTGCTCTTTGCATTATGCATGGATAACTTGACTGACTTCAGTTTTTCAGACAACTTACAACAGTCAGATCCAAAAAGATATTAAAACGGATTATTCATATAGAAATTCTAATCAGCAATAAGTGCATTATTGGTAGATAGACTCTAGGATAGGGATCATCCCTGATCATCGTTATTATATGAGATATAATGAAATAATACCGGTTTTGCTGCCCTTGAATGGATGTTTAATTCAATCAATTTACTCATGCCTCTGGGGCAATTAATGCAGAATGTTCATATTTCCTGCAACAACCGTGTCATAATAAAACACTCATCAATTCAAAGCTGTGCACAAGCCAAGGTCAGCACTTGGCTTTAATCAGCATTTCTTGATGCGCAGTAAGTGGCGATTTCCCAAGGCGACTTAGCTCTCCAGTCATCCATATGGGCTGTGCCACACCTCACATGGAGCCGGTTGTTGAAAAAAGAGCTCCTCTGACAGTTTATCTGGGCATGCAGTGCTAGCACTCTAAATATGGCAACAACAGCTAACAGCAACAGCCGGCATCCAGCCTCCATCACTCATGCGGAAGGAAGAATAGGATTGATGGAGGGTGGTCTCCAGATGTGTTGTGTGTGTGTGTGTGTGTGTGTGTGTGTGTGTATACGGAAATATTGGGAATTTACGTGGCATAGTCTCTAGTATTTTTGTTTTGCGTGTGTTGGTGCTTGTTCATACTGTATAATGCATGTAACAGAGGGAATGAATTAGAAGGTGTGCAGTATAAGTGTGTATATTGAGAGTGTGCCTACAATACAGTATGTGCTGTTCCCTGTGGTGCAGTAATGCTGTCAAATAGGTCCCTAAGGCATTCACTAAGAGAGAAAAGAGCTGCTTTTCACTGCGCTTTAAAGTCACATTTACCTCGTCCCTTTCCCCTCTATTTTATTTTATTGAAATACCCAGATACAGTGACTCCTTACATTCCAGCCGTGGGGGGTAGATACATAATTG
Organism: Zingel zingel; assembly: GCA_023566125.1. Taxonomy (NCBI): domain Eukaryota; kingdom Metazoa; phylum Chordata; class Actinopteri; order Perciformes; family Percidae; genus Zingel; species Zingel zingel. The sequence continues at coordinate 17,326,963 of CM042330.1, read as the reverse complement.
AAATTTTAATGGAGGAAAGTAGTGCCTTTCCCCTTAGTTGCTCTCAGCAGACTTGACATAGAGCCATGACAGGGTTGTTAGGAGAGTCTTAACAAGAAAAGCTGAATATACTAAATATAATCTATGAATCTGTCTGCAGCATTCACATCTTGTTCTTCACCCTTTATGAAATGGCACTCTGCCTGTCTGTCGTTTGGCATTTTATACAATACATCAAGCAGTGTAAAGCCGCTACCACATAGATGTCTGAATTACAGAATAGAAGAAGAATAGAATTAGAAAGATTTTGCATTATGCTGTGAAAGGTCATCACTAGGGTTGCAACTAACTTAACATTATTTTCATCATTGATTAGTCATTTTGTCAAAAAAAATGCCATAAACTAATGAAATATGCCCAGTATATTTGTTCCCATTGCCCATGGTGATGTTTCAAATTACTTATCTTGTTAAACCAACAGTCCAAAACACAAATATATAAAGTTTACAATTGTATAACATGGAGAAAAAAGCCAGTGCTCACATTTTAGAAGCTAACCAGCAAATTTAGCAGATTAATCATTTAATCGACTGATCAAATCTAATGATTTCACTTCTAGTCATTATGTACGCATGGCTTAGATTCTTAAGCAATGCCAATGACAGCCAACAGTTGTTGTCAACAATCTCTTATGCTGCCTGTTGTGTGTTGTATATTCATTTGATCACATATGACAATCCCTATCCTGGCTGATGGCATTATTACCATCCACATGGGGATGAAGGTTGTCCCACGTCGTCACCTTTATGCCATCTAAAATGTCTCTGTAACACTGGTGACAGCTGACACACAGAGCAGCATGGACTGTTGTTTCAGAACAAACTTTTTGTAGCCCAACTGGGAAGCCTTTGAAGCATTACACTATGTTGTGACCAAAGCAAAGCCGTACTGTGTGTGCTGTCTGTCAGACATAGATCTGTGTTTTGTTGTGCCTCCCCAAACGTCCTCTGACACAGACCGTGCGGCTGACAGAGAGTGAAAACCGGCACAGTCGGCATTGTTGGCATAGATTAGTGTCACTATCATTTCAAAAACAGAAACCAGAAGTAAACAATATCTGTTGCCTACATAGTGAATAGACAAACAGGGCTTGTCCTAAACCTGTCAATACTTAATTTTGATCCAGTGTAGAGTCTGGTAGCTATACTCCTGCTTGGAAGCCCAATTGTTTTTAAAGTGTTAGAATTAGGGCTGCCAAACGATTTAATGTTTTATCACATGATTACAATTCTATTTTTTTGCATTTCAGAACTGTTTTTAAGTATATATTAACAATGGAAATCAATTATTACCAGTGTATCTTGATTGGGAATCAAATGAATGCAAAGAAAATTACTTTATGAACTTGACTTTAAGATTTGTATTTGTTTATTATATATTTAATCTAGTCACACATTTGAATCTAGAGTCAATATTAGGGTTGGGTATTGTTTGGTTTGGATACCGGTGCTAAAGCGGTACTTTTAAAACGATACCGGTGCCTGAACCGATACTTTTTAAGAAAGTAAAAAAAAAAGAAGGGTACTAAACAGTTGGTGACATTAAAGAATGGCTTGTTTATTGCTAAGGCCATATCGTCAAAATGAAATGTTTAATTATAATAATGTAATGACTATAACAATAACTTATTTCACTAGTAAATAGCTGTTGAATGACAAAAACAACCACCAGATGGGAAAAGGGCATTTAACAACAACTTTGAATGCACCACGAGGCTGTAAATTACCAGTTTCATTGAACGCACCGTCTGTGTTTTTCCGACAACAGCAGCTGCAGATTGTTACATCCCGGTGTTGGAATCCTCTACAGTGAAATACAGACAAACTTTACACCGTTTAGCGTTAGCTGTCAGCATTGTAACCGTGTTTAATCCAGCTACTAGCTAGCGGTAGGCCAACGTTAGCTGCTGTTGAGTATAGTGTTAACTAGCGTCACGTGCAGCGATGTTTCTGTTGCCTGTAACGTCTGTTTCAGAGCATCAGAGAGAAGTGCAGGCATATCAGTGGCACCGGAATGAGGCACCGAAATCCCTGTTGCTATTCCTGCAGCAGCAGGACGTGTTACGAGGAAGTACGGCAAAATAGTATCCTGTTAGGCACGACGCAAAGCCGAGTGAAGTGAAAATAAATTAATGAATGGTGGCATGCGATTAATACGATTTAAAAAATAAATAAATAAATTAACGCTATCGTGCTCGCATTAATGCTGACAGCCCTAGTTAGAATATAAAATTATTTAACAGTGACAACGGCAGCTTTGCCTTCTGTTTAGTAGTCGAGCCATGAATCTTCAACCACTGCTTCTTAGAAGTCCTGTCAGCTTCTAATACATATTTTTTGCATCTTTATTCAATGCATTTTTATCTGCTTCTAAATTTAATACAACCCGTAGCAGCACTCCTCTCACTGTACATGATAAGAGACAGGTCTCCTTCCACGTCCATCTCTGTGGCATTGTTTTATTTTTAATGGTCATCTTTGAAGGAGATCATTATTAATTGAACATGGTGGCAGAGAGGGAGAATGTAATTACCATTTCAATAACGGGAACATGGGTTCCCTGAATTCTCTTTTTTCTGCTGCTTATCAAAAAAAAAAACAGAAACTCTGAAGTGAACATGTTTGTGTGTGTGCTCTTACATTTGTGTGACTGCTTCCTTTTGTGTGTGAGCAAACATGTTTTGTCTCCAGATTTCCCCCCCCCACGTTTGAGTGGTGGGTGAGCATTTGACTGACAGCTGGTAGATGATGTCATTAGCATCCTCTTAGGTAAATGGAGCAGCGGCGACAGTCGATTGGTCGGAGAGGAAGGATGGTAATTTGTTACCGTTCATGCGTTGTCGATGATGGATGGCGGGGCGACTTCCAGAAAGAGGAACTGCCCAACTGTCCCGTTCTAGTAGAGATACTGAAAGGAAGAGAGCAGAAGAGTGAGGATGGAGGAGTGTGGAAGACGAGTCTGTGGCCAGCTCTTCATTACTTGTACTTGACGGCTCATGGGACAGTGTTTAATTACTTTTACTGACACTTGCTCTGCTGTCTAACTTCCCTTCTAACGAGCTACAAGAAAGAATGATGGCCTGTTGTTTGGAAGAGATTAGGGAGCGGGAGCGGGAATGTAGACAACAGCTCGGACAATGAACAATTCTGCACTTATCACCCAGAGTGCAGCAAAGATGACTGCAGTACAAAACTGAGCCTAAATTTATCCCGAGTGAGCTCAGCCTGCAAAGTCCGTTCCAGCGCTGACGTCATCTCACCTCTACCAAGGTGCTCTCTGAGCAATCAGCGGATGGAAAAAAAGGAAGAACATAAAATATTCATAATGCCCCTCTGCCCTATTGTGAAAGGACCATGTGTTCGTATTAAATGTGATGAATATCCGTGGTGTTAATTAGCATGAGTGCAGCCACATGGGCCAACAGAATTGTTTTACTGCCAGAGATATGACTCTGAACAAGGCATGTTAATGAACATTCTCCTGGGACGGCTCTGCCAAAACACAAGCGCTGGAAAGCAAGCATCAGATCTGCGTTAAAAAGTTACCAGTTATATGATTTCAGGAGATAAAATTTGTGTTTTGGGGGACTGCAAATGCTTATCAAAGCTCACTTTCTGTTATACTTTTTTTTCTTTTTTTTTTTCAAAAGCTTCTTAAGGGAAAATGTTCCTTTTAGACCATTTGTAATCCTAATAGGAAAATAAATTAATTTGAGGCTTAATTATCAGGATTATAGGAGTGTGTATGAATGGAAATTGATGATAGGCAACTCGGTGAAGTTGTCATTAAAAGTAGTGGACAGGAGTGATGAATCTCTCGTAGCATGATTGCAAGCTGTGGCTTCATCCATTTGTTGGAAGGAGGATGGGAGGCTGAGTGTCGGTGCTGGGGGTTGTTAATCTGCTGTTACTTGGATACCTGTTTCTCTCCATGACAATATGGCATACACATCACAGGGAGAATACAGAAAACAGCCTTGCGTGGAGATGACACCCAGCAGTGAGAGTTAACATAAATATGTTCCACGCCGTTTCAGCTGAGGGAGGAATGGACAGCTGTCTTTATGGATGGCTAAACTGATAGGATGAGAAGGGACAGAAAATGAAAACCTTACTATAACTGGCTACCACAAGCCTACATTTTAGCTCAGAGTCTGCACGTAGTCACCAAAAACAGATCTTGTCCCATGGGGAGGGGAAGTGTCGACCATCGCTCTCTTGTGGTCTTCTGAGACCTGTACACAGTGGTTTTCAAATAATTTTATGAGGTTAATATTCTGCACACAGAGCCAATTGCAGTGCTTCTTTTTTAAACAACCAAGATCTAAACAACCAAGATTATGATCTCAACTTTTGTCTGCTTCTGTCGAAATGGACATTAAGGATGTACTTGTGCTGAGACATTGATGTTCTGCATCTACTTTAATGCCAGTTAGATTTGGATGACACGAGAGAAGACCTCATTTGCACAGACTATCCGACTATTTGTGTCACGCAGAGTCAAAATGTAGACGGCAAGTGATTATTGAAATACATAAACTGGAGGATTAGATTGGTTTGTCATATTTGGTCACTAATATTTACAAAAGCGCATTTCAAAGCTCAGCTGGCAAAAAAGCCACGTTTGCTTTTCTAAATAACTCTCCATTTGACCAAACTGTCCTCTTTTCTGTTGCTGTTGTCGCGTGTGTGTTTTTTTCAAGGTCAATTTGTTGCCTGTTCGATAGAAAATACACTGATTACCGCCTCCAAACATATTTGCATTCCAAAAGATAATCCCTGGATTAAATTGTGTAATCAGTGAGAAAATTACTTTTTTTCTAGCATTTTTTTGTGGTGGGAGCTGAGTGTTACCTTCAGGGCTTATCAGATATAGAATGAGAAATGGGTTAATTCCTTTTTGTGGCACCCTCACTGTAAAGTGCCAGCTTTTCAAAAAGGGGAATACATGGCGAATGCAATGCTGATTCAAGAGGATTATCCTCGATCGTCTTTGTCATCTTGGGTCTTTGGTGCCTGATGGAGGTTTGTGCTGTTCATGTTTCATTTTTGGCAGCTCAAATCTATTTTTAATGCTCTCACCCCTGGCTTAGTCTGACTAGTGTGAATTCAGAGGTTAGCAAGTTGATGAGTAATCGCCTTTCAGTAAATGCAAACAGTGAAAATAATATTACATAAGACTATGGGATTTTGGCTCACTGGGTTTTGGCATGGTTGTTAAGGTTGAGGAGCCCAGATGAAATCGAATAATATAGAACAGGAGAAACCACCAGTTATAAGGAAAGTACAAAAACATTTACTTCTGAGTAAATACATGACACACAGAACTCACCCTTAACTGTTACTGTCTGTCGTTGTAATAGAGTTGATGCATTGTGAGGAAGTGTTTGCAGAGGCTGGAAATACTTGTGTGTCCTCAAGCATTTGATCAACAAGGCACACAGAGAAAAGAGAGTGAAACCAAATAGAACAGAAGAGAAGACGGTCTATTTCTTTCTGTCACCTCAGTATGATCTGATCCAGTGATTTGGCATCTGCAGGCCTGGAGCTGGCTGCTAACAAGGCTGATCCATAATCAGGGCTGCTTGTCACGTCTACCATCACATTGTCTGCATTAACTGGAACAGCGATGCTCAACCTGGCTAGAGAAATGGTATGGAGTCAAGTTTATTTTTACAGCCAAATATCACGTATAATGCCTCAGCAGGACTTACAGGATTTACAGGCCCACATCTTTCCAAGCTGTGTAAGCTTCTCTCAGTTTTGAGGGGAAACCACTGTTGCAGGTGATGTTCTGTTGTGTTTGAACAATTTCAGCACATTAGGAATGATGTTTGCTCCCATGTAAGTCCCTTGTGTGTGGTATGAATACTTTCACAAATAAAGAATCCATCTTTGAGTTATATTAGTGTTCCAATTATAGTTATGCAGACTGCAAATCAGATTGTCAGAGTGCAAAGCTAAATGGAAGCAGCTGTCACTTAAGCTTAGGCTAGACTCATTTTCCAGAGGCTCGTGTATGTGCGGGAGGTTGAGGAGATTTTATACTTTGATAAGAATTGGTGCTTTATCAACTGTAAAAAATCTGTGTGATAAAGTAGCTCAAACTGGGGTTTAATTCCATTCCACATCTTAATAAGTCACATCGAGTGTACAGGGCTCGAAGCTTAAATATGAAAGCAATATTAGTGCAAATCATTTAAGCCACAATCTATTAATAGATTTTTAAGATCAGATTTAATGAGATGTCAAATACAAATCCCCTTGTCAGTTTTCCCCAACTGACCACTGTTAAGTTTTAAAATGTTTGTTCTCTGCATAAACGTAAGATGATATCTTCTTTCTGTTTGTGGTCTATGTTAGTTGAGAGGATTGCTATTGTTTGCCCACTGCTGCTGATGAGTTCTCTGCGGAGACTTCAATTATCTCCTGACAGCAATGCATACACGGCAGGCTAATTGATCGAGACATGCGTGATGTGTTTTATGTGTTGTTGCGGAGTGCTTTCTTATTGTATTGTTACCTCCGTTGATCACAAAGACCCCTCAAGTGGGATTGATGACTTGGAACACCACTCATGTCATGCTTTTGCAGCCACAGCCAGACTAATGTTATTAGCCAGCTGGGGTATTATAGGCAAGTTCTGTGATGCATTTCACTGATGCATGATACTTAGCCTAACAGTTGACTAGCCATAGTCCAATTATTCTGCTTTGCTCTTTTCCTCTAAAGGCTCAGTGCACCAGACTAGATTACAGGCTCCAGTTCTGGGGAAAAAAACAAACATTAATCCTATCAGGAAGTGAACAGAAGCTTATATGCTCCCCTGACCCCCCAAAATAGGATGAGGGTTAGTTTTGACTCCCTGACTGTACAGACTTTGTCTGTGGCCAATATACACACACACACTATTTCTACATCCTGTATGGCTCCTCTATCCACGATGATCTCATCCTGCCCTTCTCTGCCTCTTCTCCTCTGCAGGTAATGCAGGTGGTGAGGGAGCAGATAATGCGAGCGTTGACTCTTAAGCCTAATTCTCTGGACCAGTTCAAGAGTCGCCTGCAGAACCTGAGCTACACAGAGATCCTGAAGATACGCCAGTCCGAAAGGATGAATCAGGAAGACTTCCAGTCCCGCCCCATCCTGTGAGTCGAGCAATCAATGACCAGTATGGTGTTGACACATTTGTCAAAAGGTTATATTGGTTATCTGGAGTCGAAATGGTAACGAAATGCTGAACTTAATGTGAATAATATAAACTAAAAATGTATTCAGGCATATTGTATGTCTGGCAGCTTTATTTAGAGAAAAAGCCACTTTGAATACAAAGAAAAGTAAGATATTTTCTGTAGAGTTGGAAGAACTGCTCAGTGATATTTACCTTCTCTTCATCTACCTAATCAGGGCTTAACTCAAATGAGGACATAATTTGCATCTACAAAAAAGAGCCATGGTCATTAATATGCGTGTAATCGCTTCTTTTTTTTCCTTTCCATTTGTCAACCAAATGCCAGCTACTGGCATACATGCACCTGCGCTCTCCTCACATGATTGAAAATATGCATTGAATTCAAATTGCCTGTAAATGGCCTTCCCAGTGAATACTCCATTAATGACCCTCCAGCTCACTAAGCGCGGAGAGCTAGTCTGTAATAGATCATTCATTGACTGATCCTGGATGCAGGGCCTGTAATGGAGAACATTGTTTTGTCCTCTCTGTATTTAATGGAGTAGCTAGCACTATTGGAAAATTGTTTCACAGAGAGAGCTTGTCCCTCTGAACAGTAATCAATGCTGAATAAAGGTCTTATTGAATCGATATTGGAAGGGAGAAACCAAACTTTAGCAACCAATTAATCCTTTCGGAGAAAGCAGAACAAAAGCGAAAGAAGTTGCGGGAAAAATGTACCCCAAAATGATGTAGTTATCTTATCTATACTTTTTTATTATGTATAACACATTGAATCCCCTGTATTAACTAGGAAAAATCAGAGTACAGCAGAATGCAACAAGTTCACACTCAATCTCAGGGTGAATTAGATGCTGAAATGAAGAGGAACATTTTAACATTTTATTCCAGAATGGCTGTTGGAAAGCATTGAACATCACAGGCTGATGAGTCTCTCTTTAACAGTGTGAGACTACCCGAGGGTGGAACTTTCCTCTAATCAATACAGCACAGTCATGACTTATGAACATAATAGGCATAGCGTGTCAGACCGCAGATTTAAAGGAGCTCTGTATTGCCTGCTATAAGTGCTGACAGTTTTCTGCCATCAATTATTGTAGAAAATGGCTACATCAAAAGGAGGTGAAGACAACCTATTATGGCTTCAGATCAAAGCTGTGTCTCCTGTAGAGCTTTTTTTCATTTTATATCATTTTGACTCCTGTAAACAACTCTCCGAGGTATTTCTGCTATAATTAGTAAAATACAGTTTGTTGCAATGTATGTGGAAAGTTTTGCATGTACTGAAAGTTGCTTACACCAAAAAACATCACATCACATATCACTCGACATCACATAAAGAATTCATGCAGCAGGTCAACTCAGAACTTCTGAGGATACACTTGGCAGAAATTACTAATAATTAATTTGAAAATTTGGATGAAAAGTGGTTTTAACATGAATTATTATTGATTCCCTTCTCCACACATGCTTACATATTTTACTGATATACTGTGTTGGTACTGTACATTTTTTAAATAGCTGGAAATGGGTTTTTGTGCCTCACTTCTTGAATCCGTTAAATACCTGACACCAACCAGAGTGCATCCTTTTATAGAGGTCTACCAGTACAACACCTCATCCCTTTAATTCAGTTGTGATTTTCTGCATTTGCCAGAAAGAATCAGTTTAAATTTAAACTGGAGCTGCTTCCTAAGAAGGGCAGCCAAGCCATCTGAAACTCTCAGACAAGAACAGTCTCACGTGTCTAGCTCCATCAGAAGGATAGCACATGAGGCGGTAAAGGGGAGACATCATCATCCATCCTTCCTGCCATGAGCCACGCCTTACCCACTAGCTGCTACTTTAAAGATGTCATAGTGAAGGTCCGACCACAGATCAATGTAATGACTGGAGTCACTGATGAGGCAAACGCAGAGGCGGAGCGGCGAGACGGATGAAAGGAGACAAGAGTAGATAAGCCTGAAGGAGAGGAAGAGAAAGGAGGATGAAAATGTGATCAAAGAACAAGGGGAAATACAAGAAAATTATAGAAATGTTTTATGTGAATAGAAAACCTGAAATCCTGTCAAACTGCACTTTTCTAAAGAAAGAAAAATAACAAAAAGATAAATTGGATGAGAAAACACTAAATTATAATGTTGAGGAACAAAAAGATGGGGAGCAGCAGCACTGCTCGGGCAGATAACATTCATAATTCATGTTGACTAGTGCTGTGTGCTCCACATTCATATGCAACACAGATGAATACATGTAGAAGCATGAATACATGACAGAATCTGTGCTAAAGCAGCACAGATTCCCACTGATCAGCCTTTTGGGACGTTATATGACATATTTCTGAGCGTGTGGACATGTCCATGCATGTGTGGAAGTATATCTGTGCGTTTTGCATTCTCTTTTCCCTCCTGACAGCCGTAATTCCAGGGATTGTGCCAGTCAGGTGAATATTGCACGCTGCCAGAAAACCTGGGAAATGTTTTAATTTTAATAAACTACTTCCAGGTCTCTGAGCATCTTGTACCTGGCTGTCACTCTGCTTTCCACATCTGGAAGGATGTGGTTTATATGTATTGAGATAATTCTCTTAAACCAACAATGTGTTCATTTTCTGTTTTTTTTCTAAAGGGAGCTGAGAGAGAAGATCCAGCCCGAGATCATGGAGTTGATCAAACAGCAGAGGCTCAACCGGTTGTGTGATGGAACCTGCTTCAGGAAAATCAGTAGTCGCAGGAGGCAAGGTGAGACGCACATGTATAAACATGCATACATCCACAGATCATAGCCACACAGGCATGGAAGTCTCCCTCTGATGTGTTCACGAGGGCAATCCTTCTCTTTTCCTCTGTCTGTTTGTTCTTCATACCTACGCTCCGCAACCCCCCACTTATAGCCTTATTCCCTCTGCTTTTACGAAAATCCCACAGGAAATGTGTATCACAGGAGATCTTTGAAGCTCTGTGCTGCTGTGGATCTGCTGTCATGATAGTTGAGGAGCGCTACACACATTTTCCTGGCTTTGTCAGCCACCAAGACAGAGACATATAACAACACGCCCCCTCTTTTACTCAAACACATACAGAACTGCAGTACACGTCTTTATGTCTTACACGAACACACCGTCTTCCCTTCTTTTGACTTAGCAACTCCTCTGGTCAAAAACTTTCAAAAGCATCAAGGGAAAGCTAAAACTGCTTTAGCGTCACAGATAACGACAATAAACGGACCTAAAATTAATAAGATATGGACAAAAGACTATCAATATTAGATCTAAGAATATGGATTTATTGCACAAAGTCCTCTGAAAGAAATACGAGTTCTAGGAAAAGAAGCGCAGACTTTGGACCGGTCTTTTACTTCTCTGCATACTGAATAAACTCACGAAGCGCCGTGCTGGCCGTGCTATGTGCTTGAAAATCACGGAGAAGGGTTGGGCGCAACCAAGTCTCACCCAGAGGTGGTGGTGTTTTTCTTTGCTTGCCAATTACATTGAATCAAGAAAGCCAACCACTATCATTTTTGGATAATCCGGGCCTGAAGGTACTGTACACAAAGCCAAAAGCAGGGGGAACACACATTTAGTAGGCATTCACACAGCCTGAGTCGGCCGTCAAGTGGACCCCGCAAAAACCCAGATCTTTCCATTCATTTTGAATGGGGGCAGTGCATTTAGGCTGCGGCAGGGTTTGGCACAGGGGAGGAAAAAAAGTTGAGATTGACTCAGCTTTTGGAGAAACGCAACCCCACGTCACGCTGTGGTGGCCAATCATGTAACCAGCGATCAGACTTGTCAGACGGTTTTGAGGCGGTGTGAGAATCCCGTACGGTAAACAGGAAACATCTCTGCCTCTATCGCTGCCACAAGAAAGTTTTAAAACATGAAACAAAAGCACTGAACTGTCCAGGAGTTTGTGTAAAAGCTGAATGTTTGCCAAACAACAAAGCACAGTCTCACTCGTCTGTTTTCTTTCTCCGTGAAGCTGCCTTCAAGTGCGGTCAAAAACGTCGAGATCTATAAATGATCTGACAGAAAACAGTAGTTGTGAAATATAAAGTCGGGTTGGTTCATTGACACTCTCCCTGCCACATAACCTTGCGGCAAATTGCCATATCGCTGCTTCCCTGCCTTATACACACTTAAAAAAAAACATTCTAGACAAAGCTTTGAGAAAAGAGCAGACTGCTGTAACCCCGTGCTCAACAGTACAGTAGGGTGTAATGTAAATGATAAAGCAGTGTATGTTTTGCAGAGACATAACATAAGTCAGTCTATTTGTGGTACGGTGGAAGTTTCACGCTCGCTGGAACTAGAAAAGGAAGAGACAGGAGTAGCAGTAGACGCATTAAGGCTGTGAAATATGCTGTTTCTCGGTCAAAGAGGATTTAATCCGGTTGAGACCTGATCCCTTCACTCTTCTGTCCTCCCTCTGACACTTTTACTTCACCTCTCACTGTCTACATAAAAATGCATGAAATAAAAAAATAAAAAATAAAAAAACAAGCGACAAGCTCAGGTTGCAAGTTGGTTTGTTGTTATTGCGTTACTGTCATCAGCTTCCCCACAGGAACTGTACTTCAGTAAGTCAAATCAAATTGAGCACAATCAGGTGGAGTTTTTTCTAATGACACCAATTCATTCTGGCATTTTGAAAGCCTTGTCACGATTTGTCTTGGCAGCTGTCATCCAGATGTTGTCAAAGCTGGATTACAGAAACAGGCCAACAAAAACTGAAAAGAAATGTTGCAGTAAAAAAAAAAAAAGGATTTGAAAAGATGTTGCAGGACAGATGTTTAGGTGGAAAGCATCACCCACATCGAGTATCGTCTTTGCTGCGTGTAGTCGGCTGATTTATACTGTGTATATATGCTGTGAATAGTATCATATTACCATATCAAGTTTGTTACTTTGGAAATCCTAGATTCCTTTTAAAGAAATGGAGGACACGCACACATGCACACACATGTATGTATGTATGTATATATATATATATATATATATATATATATATATATATATATATATATATATATATATATCTCCATGCATTGACAATGTGAAGAGCTCTTTGTCTTGCAGAACTTAGGTGAGCTGAACAAGAATAAAAGGAGTGCTATGGCACGTTTAATATTCACTTGGGGTTGACATGAAATGAGACGTTAAATAAAAACTAGGGTGTTGCATCCATAATGCCAGAACTTGGTTCATTGGTGTAATTTTGTCTTGCCTTTTGTACTCGGATACACTTTCACAATACTTATACTTTTTGATCTACTGTTAATGTGTCCTATCTTTTTTACATACATAAAATGTGCTCCCCTACTCCCTCCCTCTCTCCTTCTCCCACTTCTCCCTCAGCATCTTGTACAACTATTTCAAAGTCCTCTAGCCTGCAGGGACTCAAGTACCTACATCAAATATTAATTTGGCTGACTTCATGCAGATGACTCTTTTCTCTACCTTCCAAAGTGCCATTCTGCCCATTACAAGGGGATGCTTCTCGCTAAGAGCTCAGGTTGATGGTGTTTTAAAGTTTGGAAGTAAGAGCAATACCTGTACAGTCTCTTAAGTGCACGGTACTGACAAGTAACGTGGGACTCAGGAGAGTGTCCCTTTATATAAATGCTGCACTAAAGGGAAAGTAAATCTGGATATTTGGCCTGATTCTGTTGAATCTTACCATGCCGTTCCCCCCATGTTCTGGCAGCTGAATCAGATTAAGACAGTTATAGTTTAAATGATACAAGAATGAAATTAAATTCAAGATAAAGATACAGTACAGCGTCTTGATGCCTAAGGAAGAACATATGTGCGTGTGTGTATACACGCATGTACACACAAATCAGTCACGCTATCAGTTAAGCTGAACAGTTGTTAGCATCATCTCCCAAAACGCTGCTCCCCTCATAGCCGCCGGGACACATCTTTCGCTCCCCGTGAACTGCTGCCACTGTGCACCAGCCTGGCAGCGCCAACTGTCTATTTTCAGCAATTAGGATTTGGACTGTGCCAGCCAGACCTCCCCAGTCTGTGCCCGCTCACTGCCAGCTCAGCTCGGTGCCCACCTTGGCAGGAAACCACTAAAGAACACCAGGCTGGCTGCGCTTTGCAGACACAGCTGGTAGTTACAGGCTGCTGGAGGATTGCACATCACATCAGCCAAGAGAAAAACACACTAAACTTAATCAGCAATAATGTATTTTTGCGTATCTATCGCGTAGAATCTGCGATTCGTCGGGCCCGACTCGACTTGTTTTTTTTCCCTAATATTTTGCCCATGGTCCAATACAAAACCATCAAGTACAGCCTCCAAAATGGCCCTTTAGTTGCATCCTCACCTTTTGACACGGTATCAAAAACTGGATATGAAAAGTTTCAGTTTTTTTATTTCAGTGTACATTATAAGCTCTGTTTACTACCCTGTAAATAACCTTGAGTAGGCATTTGGGGCCTCGTGCCTCTGCTGTGGACCTTGTAGATGTTTTAATCTCGTTTTCCTATTAAAAGAAAATAAATGTCATCAAGTCACAGTTAAGGCTTCATCTTTGTCTCATTTGAGCCCAACAAAGAAACCTTGGCTGTCCTGTGATCTTGACTTCAGTGTGTGGATTGTTGTTAAATCATTATTGAAATGATGAAGGCCAACTGTCTGTATTGTTGCCATCAAGATCCCCCCCTCATGCAGAGCATCATGGCCCATCTGTGGATTTTCCTCAAGGCTGTTTTCTTGTGTCACAGATTTTGCCATGCTAATTTTTTCTCCTGTTGATGACTCATGCAATCCCATATGATATTTAATGCCAGCTGCTGATTTATTTCTTAACTCCTCTCTCTCTCTCTCTCTCTCTCTCTCTCTCTCTCTCTCTCTCTCTCTCTCTCTCTCTCTCTCTCTCTCTCTCTCTCTCTTTTCTCCACTCTGTCTTCCTTTCTCCTCATGTTTTTCTCCAGATAAGTTTTGGTATTGCCGTCTGTCTCCGAACCATAAAGTCCTGCACTATGGAGATCTGGAAGAGAGCCCTCAGGGCGAAGTGCCCCACGACTCTTTACAGGACAAACGTGAGTGTCAAGTAAAAGTATTGATAGTCTTTACCCACTATTGTAAAGACTATCAATACCAATATCAAAAGTATGTAGTTTGTATTGCAGCTCACAATATTCATTCAAATATGTATTTTATACAAGTCTACAGTCTCTGTCCTCGCTGAAGACATACTTAGCCCCAAAACACAGTGTGGACAAGCGACATTTGAGATTTTAAGAGTCAGTGTTAATCACTTTTACTTGTACGATGCACAGTGACAGATCTGAGAATTTTAACTTTTAATCGGTTGAATAAACCAGCCACACTGGGATGACACAGTTGTCACAAGGGTGTTGTTGTTGTTATTGTGAACTCACTTCTGTCCTCTCTGCAGTGCCTGTGGCTGATATCAAAGCTGTCATCACCGGCAAAGACTGTCCTCACATGAAGGAGAAGGGAGCCCTGAAGCAAAACAAGGTGTGTGTGTGTGTGTGTGTGTGTGTGTGTGTGTGTGTGTGTGTGTGTGTGTGTGTGTGTGTGGGTGTGGGTGGGTGGGTGGGTGGGTGTGCGTTCATACTTTTAGCTGCTGGAGAAAACACATACACACGTGTGGGCGTATGGATGTGTATCTAGGTGAGAGAACGTGTTTCTGTGTGCTTGAGAGTTGCATAACATGATGTCAGTTACATCATTTTGCTGTGAGAAATAACACAATAACCTGCGTCTCAGTGGTCGGCAAAGAGAGACGTGTCCATTAGCGGCATTGTGTAGGAAAGAAATCACAGAATAGTCACTGCAGACACAAATAACACAAGAGCCGCCAAAAACATGCCACCATCTTTTCTTTGCTGTTTAAATTTGAAAGTAACACATCGGCGTGCCCTCTGCAGTGCCTTAACCAAGATGAAAGAGCCGCCTTGTCTGTGTACACATTAGCCCTTCCTCTCATGCACTTTGCCTCTGCAAACCTTGGCCCCCCCTCACCCACTGGACTCTGATATATTGGATCTGGGATAAATAGCCTTGAAGACAAAGGAGCATGCCTCCTCCCTGCTTTGTCTCCTTTATTACCTTGTCGATAAGCACAGGTCTAGGAGAATGACCCGAGGGGGGTCTGTGGGCCGTCTAGCAGGCCTGTCCCAGCCTTGTGAATGAGAACACAAGCACATTTCATTACTCACTGTTACAAGGCCAGCCAAAGGCACCTCTATGGGCTTCAGAGCAGAGCTGGCATGTGGACCATTTGTGGGACACTGAGACGGAGGCGGGAGGGTGAGGTGGCAACAGTGTTTTTCTGGCTGCATTTCCGAAACTTTTCCAAATGTATTGAACATAAGCTGTTCGTAGATTAATTTAATTATTTTCAATGAATGAAAAGTTTATATTGAGTAATAAATGTCCAAATAAGTGATAACTCCCATTACTTCAGTAATAAGTATTTATATTTCAGCATCATAACATCTTTCTTTTTTTTTCTGCGCCTCCTGATCTGCAACAAATCCCACAGCAGAACTACATCTTCCCAGCTCTTCCTCACAAAGTGCACCTCAGCTGCAGTCCCAGTCTCTGACTCCGACCTACCTGCTGCCTTTATAAATCGCTAATTTCACACTAATTTCACGCTAGCAAGCATTTTTAATGAATTGCTTTTATGTATACAAATGTGGCTGTCGGTGTACCTGTTTTGTCCTCACACTGCATTCAAATCATTTCCTACAGTGGACCATAGTGGATTTTGAGGGAATACACCCAAATTCATATCACATCATATTCCCAGCCTTCCCAGGCATTTTTCAATGGGGTTAGGTATCTTTTCTTTCATTTCTCTCTTTGATCTTGCTGATACCCGATGAGTTGATGTGCAGCTGTTGTAACAAGACGTGAGGAGAAGAGAGAGATTGCATTGGTATGGCAGCATTGTCATGTAAATCTCACCTGTTCCTTCCTTTTTTTCCTTGCACCCTTTTTTTCTCTTTTATCTCTCATCCCACCTCCCTCACTCTGTCACTGTCTGTATCTCCCGCTCTTTCACTCTGTCCTCTCTCCAGGAGGTGTTAGAGCTGGCCTTCTCTGTCCTCTATGAGTCGGACGAGTATTTAAACTTTATTGCTCCTGACAAGCATGAGGTAAGCCAACAGTAGCAGTCCTGTGGCTGTTGACAGTGTCAGAGAGAATGAAAATGTGTGACCGCACAAAGAGAAAGGTTTTTCTCAAGTATACAAGTATAGTGTACATATTTAAGGCTTAGTTAGTGATGAAACACAAATGTATATTGTCTGACAGTGACTATATCATCATATCACCCAACCCTATTTGCATTTAGCTTGGCTTTACAACTTAACTTGGACTTGTCTCAATTGACTTGAGACTTAACTTGAAGTTTAATTCAATTCAATTTTAAAATTAAATTAACATAAATTATAGCAGGACACTTTACAGATAGAGTAGATCTAGAACACACTATAATTTACAGAGCATGCACTTAGCGTGGCGACGGCAAGGAAAAAGTTCCTTTTAACAGGCAGAAACCTCACAGAACCTGGCTCCAGGTGGACCTTTGAGTTCACCTCAAAGACTAGAAAACTATAATCATAATATATTGACTATAATGTCTGCCAAATTGAAAAGGAGTGCTGTTGTTTTTCATAGATTATGGTGAAATATATTATTATCACATCATTTTCTTGGTGCTTAATCAGAATTTTTTTTTAGACAAGGAAGTTTGTATTTAGGACAAAAGAGAAGTTGTTGTCCCTGCTCTATTTCTCCTTAGTCACAGTGTACACAAACTTTCCTCCCTTGGTGGTTAGCTTCTTTTATGCCTGTATGTCTCTGTACCAGGTGGAGTTTGTACGCTGTCAACAGGCTTCTTCAAAAAACATTTCAGAATTAATTATAGTTTGTAGATCTCTGAAAGTATTGTGGTTATGACTTTTATTTAAGTTTATTTCTGTCAGTACCTGATTGTATTTTATTTTGTCTCTACCTCTGTCCATGTCTCTGCAGTACTGCGTGTGGACAGACGGTCTAAATGCCCTCCTGGGTAAGGAGATGACCAGCGATTACACCAAATCTGACATGGACACCCTGCTCTCCATGGAGATGAAGCTCCGCCTCTTGGATCTAGAGAACATCCAGATTCCCGAGGCCCCGCCCCCGATTCCCAAAGAACCTAGCAACTATGACTTTGTTTACGACTGTAACTAGACGAACGACCCCACAGGCCCAAACCCACCCAGCACCTACTGTTCTCACTGGACCAATCCCCTTTTCTTATAAACTGGAACAAAAACAAATACAACCATATAATGTAAAACATGAACTGTGATTGAATGAAAAAGGATTTATTAAACTATTTTCCTCTTGCTTCTCACTCGGCCTTTATAAGAAAGAAAATGGTGCATATTAATAGACTTGCTGCACAAGGGGGGACTCGAGTTCGATGCAGAGTCATCAGGTTGCCATGAAGACAAGAAACCACGAAGTATTTGTTGGGCCTGTCGTTGGGCATCCTGCGTCTTTTTCCTCATTCTCCTCCTGTGTCTGATGTTTGAGACATTCACTCCTTCTTCTCGACCGAGGCATCCTCGGTTTTTTTGCTTGAAGATTGTTGTAGACAAATGCTTAGATATTCAGCTTCCTTATTGTCCTTTTTTATGTTTACTTTATTGTTTTTCCTCAGGTCTTCTGTGGGGGGAGGAATGATGATTTTGTAGTTCAGGAACAGGGAGGGACGGGGTTTTGTGTTTTGCCGTCACCTTCCCAGCAGTATTTCCTGTCACATTCTCACTTACAGTATTTGTGGCAGCTAAATGTTTTCCAAGAGGCTGAAAGGAAGGTTGAAGTACATTTTAAGATGAATACTTCATGAAAATAGTCTCTTATATCCGCTCTGTCCTGCTATACATATACTGAAGACTGTTAGAATAAGTCGATCCTCAAAATCAAGGCACTGTACTCTAGTACAAAGCCTTTCTTTTAAATATGTTAATGTTACTATCCCACCGCTGCTTATTGCATATTGTACACACCTACACAGTGGCTTTGCCAAAACAACCATAAAAGCCCCACTATTGTGAAACACACACTCGTCTCTCCCTCATTTGAGTCTCTCTCATTGTAATAACTGCTGTACACAACATTCCTAAGCAATATTTTGAGCTTTTATTTTGTTCATTTGTAAGATGGTCATAATTTAGGGATTTTAAAATTGTGAAACTGCCTAGTAGTTGGTATTACAAAGAAGATGTTAGTGTTTTGGTTAAGGGAATTTGTCTTTTTTGTGTGTTGGGGACTATATGGCCACAAAATTGAAAGTATGTATTTTTTTAATTTAAAAACAGATCATGGTTGTTATTCCTAGTATGATTTATATATGTTCCCCTTCCTATTTAATACCTTCAAATGTTTTTCTTTAGGATTTTTCAAAGCCCCTCAAAACTGCTGTTTACATTAAAAATTTAAGAACTGTAACTACTTTTTCCTTCTGTTCCTCTCTTCATTCATCAAGCACATGCATTTAAAGGATCACACTGCTGTTTTGAACATGAAGGTGAAAGGTTAGTCCTTGATTAAGAACAGCAAGACCTCACAACAGTATTTGAGAGAAGAATCAGCACAAATGACTCAATATAGTGTACCTCAACAGATTTTGAGTATGGTGTCATTGATTATGATGTGTCCCTTTAACAGTTGTTACAGAGTAACAGATGGTGTATAGATCAGGACTTTAATCATCCCAAAGGCAATTTTCTCGCTCATTTTTCACAGATTTTTTTTAAATTCATTTTTGTATCATCTGCTCTTTGACATGTTGCCACCCCTCCTGTGCATTTTCAGAAATTTTGTTCCAATCCACATCTAGATTGTCTTTGTTTAGCCTGGTTCAAACAGCACACGTTCAGGTAATATTGTAAATCATAACTAATCTATAACCAGAGCTAGATGTTAAAATCACCTACTAAACTCAAAAAAATTAAATCCACACAGTGTAGACTGCAATCAAAATTATTTCGTCCACTGCTAACATTAACTACAGTAAAACATACACTAGATGAAACATTAAATGAAAAACAAAAAAGCCTCATAAGGCCGAGTGGTGCAGCGACAGTCCGTAACTATCAGTCTGTAGTAATGGGCAACAAAGACACTCCTACATGCTGGATTTATTGTTTGGTCACTGAAGGTGCTCTTCACACACTTCATGGTCGGGTGGGAGGTCTCATGCACAGTTTCTCTGCCGTCCCATCACCTCCTCCACCAGAGACTGACTCCAGGTTCATCTGCTTCTGTCCAGCTTGCAAAGCCTGCAGGTGTCCCCTGAGCTGCTGCCGCTCCAGTCAGAGCAACATAAAACTAAAACACAGACTAAACGTAATTGCATTTGATGAAAATGCCTTGGCAGCCTCATGTGTCACTTTCAGTGTCATTTCTCAAAAGACACTCCTCTGTACACAAACACTTTCTTGAATCATTCATGTATTCAGGCTTCAAGCTCAAACGTCATCCTACATCTTTAGCAAAGCTAAATTTCCTCCATATAAATCTCTCCATTTAGCTTAAGTTACATTTTCTACATGTTGGGGCAGAAAATGCTATTTGAAAAGGCAAAATTACATATGATCCATAGAATATGCTCAACATCTCAATACTACAGTAAATGAAGCAGTATTTGAATTCCAAACTCAAATTATTGTCAGATCAATCATTGCAAAATCAGTCATCGTCCTTAAATATTTATGTGGATAGAAACACGTCAAACACTATTCATTTGACGACCCAGATTGAGCAAGGAACTGCCTTTGTTTTTCAGCTGAATATTTTAGCTCAGTTTGGATTTGTGTGTGTGCACCCTTGGGTTTTGGTGCCTGGGTTTTCCCATTACATGCCTGGCTGTGTCACAGGATATTTATTTCCTGCCACAGGTCGTAGAAGTCCCTTACTCCTCGGTGTGTGACACCATTTCCTGCTTGATGGCTCGATCTACCACCCAACCCAGGAACATCCACTGAGCTTCATCTTCAGGGAAAGATTGTTCACTCATGAACGGATACTGATGCCCCTGTGCTCATTAGAAATGTAAGTCAGTTCCTAACACCATCTGTCTCACACTCTTGGGCAAAAAAGAAAAACGCTCTGCCTTCCACCCAGTCTTTCATTTAGTCACCCCGTATCTCGCTCAGACACAGCATGCATACATGTATATGTCAACAGTCACACTTAAATGGCTCCATTCCTAGGAGGGGAAGCTGTGGTGTGTTGTTGGCTGAGTAGAGCTCGTCTGTGAAGGGGATTACTCACTGGAGCCGATGGCCCTGATGAAATTCTATTAGCCAGCCATTAGCAACAATGGAAGATGAAAAAACAACAGAGAGGGACGAAGAAAGAGGAATTTTGCATAAGGTCAGACAAATGCAGAGTGGACAAAACGACAGAGACAACTTGCAATAAAGAAGCACTGCAATTAAATTAGACATATCAACAAAATGGAAATATTACATGAAATGTACAGGAGTAAAAGAGGCCACATACCTGCTGTATCATCAATTATGAACTATTTGAAGAAGGAAAGTCTCAAATATCAGAGCAACATGACAATATGATGCCAGAGACAGAATAAAGTGATTGAAAGTAACTGGATACTTGCATAACAAAAGAAAATTCAGACTCAAAAATAACCATTATGTTTGATAAAAACCTTTGATAGTATCAACCAAACAGATATTTACTGCAGAACTACTATAATGCGAGGTGTGAGTGTGTGTGTTCTCGTTTAACTGTATTCGTGGGGTCCAAAAACCGGGAGTCCAGTATACTTGTGGGGTCTGACCAGCTTTGTGGGGCCAAAATGCTGGACCCCACAAGGTTAAAGGTCTGTTTTAGGGTTAAGACTTGGTTTTAGGATTAGGGTTAGAATTAGGTTATGGTTATGGTGAGGGTAAGGGTTAAGGTTAGGCATTTAGTTGTGATGGTTAAGGTTAGAGTAAGGGGCTAGGGAATGCATTATGTCAATGACGGGTCCCCACAAAGATAGTGAAACGCACTTGTGTGTGTGTGTGTGTGTGTGTGTGTGTGTGTGTGTGTGTGTGTGTGTGTGTGTGTGTGTGTGTGTGTGTGTGTGTGTGTGTGTCTCCATGCACACTCGCCTGTGAAAAACAGGAGTGATAAGGACTTGGCTAGCCTCATTACAAGTTCTCGGAGACTTCACACAGAGTGCGTGACAGCAGCCTGAGGGCTGCAGCCAGCAGGGCGCAGCTCCTCTCCTCATCCAGCAGGACACACTCATCAAATCAGATTAAGGTCTGAACTGATTATATGGGAACACATTCTTCCACAGCAGGCTCTCAGACAAGTTGGCAAGGCATCCAGACTCGTCCACCTTCTGCCCTCATCAGTGCCCACCTAATAATGTTTGGGTCAGGGTCAATTCAGCCAAACAGACAAACAAAAGACTTTACCAAGACAATAGTTCAAAAGAAATCTATTGGCAGTGAGGGCTGTGGATTATAAGAAGAAGACATACTTTATTGATCCCCAGGGGGTAATTACATTTTTACATTCTGTTGTTGTTATACATTACAAAAATGCACAAACAGGACCCTAAACATGCACTAATGTAGAGATGGCGGAGTAAGGGGGCTGTCCACTACAGGCACCCTGAGCAGTTGGGGGTTTGGTGCCTTGCTCAAGGGCACCTCAGCAGTGCCCAGGAGGTGAACTGACACCTCTCCAGCTACCAGTCCACACTCCGTACAGGAACTACAGGAACTTGAATCGGCGACCCTCTGGTTCCCAAGCCAAGTCCCTACAGACTGAGCTACTGCTGCCCTGATTATCCAGGGCATTGCCTCATTTTTCATTGCTGTGAGTGTGAGCGTCATAGAAAATGTAATCTACCTTCATATTGGGGTGCTAGCATGTGTCAGTGGCAGATAATCTAAAAAGTTCCGCAAATAAAACCAAATTTCCAATTCAGAAAGTTTTTTGTTACATGGGTGAACTTGTCCTTTAACCTTTCTCAAAGTCTGAATATATCTTGTGCTGGTTGTTCCTGTTTTCCTGCCTCCATATCTACATTATAGTAGCATCAGACTTAAGGTGAGGAAGCTTGTGAACATTTAAAAATGTTATGCTGCATCTATGATGCATGATGCTATCATCACAGCATCTTCAAAGTAGGGAAGGATTAAGGGGGAAACCAATACAAACAAAGAAACTATACTTGCTGCTTCTCGTCTTTTAATATTGACTGCCAAATATCACAAATCTAATGGTGCCAAAATAGCAGCTAAGGGGGCAGAGAGAAAAAAAATGTGTGCGAGCTATTCTAAGTTTTCTTGCTCATCATTTTTATTGACTTGTTTTCTTAGCTTGTTCTCTCCGACTCTCTCATTACTGGAGACATTTGTCCAATGTGGTGCATCAGAGGAGCTCTGCTACACTGATGTTATTGATTACTGGAGGGACAGATCCATATCCCTTGTACGTTATTATCCAACTGACCGAAGAGCAGCACTCTTCAGTCAGTTTGGAGCAGACAGAACGATGCTGGATACAGCATTTTCTACATCAATGTGACAGACTCCTCTGGTGCTGAATAGAGCAGAGAAGTATTGATTAATAACTCAGATTTAGAACACAGATACAGCATACGTTTGTGTCTTTTTTAAGACAAATAACAGATAAGTTACTCAGGAAAGGCCCTGAAAACCTATTTTCTCAATCAGCTTGTCACTACGAACAATGTGGTTGCACATGAACATTTTCCAAAGTTAGAACACATCTGGATTTATGTCTGTGTTGTTTTGTTTGGTCTCTTCTCAATCATTTGAGGTTCAAAGCAAATGATGTCACAAACGTCTGAGCACCATTCAGAGTTTAGCAACATTTGAATCGATATCTGACAACAGTTGAGAGATTGTTAGCTATATGGTCCCAGGCCACTGTTTTTATTATACTTCACCCACAGTGTAAGTTTTATTTAGTGTTAAACTCTTAATAAATAAAGAAATAATAAATAAATAATGTAAAATTAATAAAAATATTGTTTTATGATAATTAGGAGAGTAAACTAGATGAGTAATAGCAACACAAAAAGCTGCATGTTAACAGCTTAAATTTCCTGAGCAGTGGCTGTACCTGCTCTCCAGCTGCAGCACCTGGGGTCCTTTAGCAGGGCAACATGATTGCATTAACCCAGACAAAGATCATGCCAGCAGAGTGGGACAATGTGATTTAGATAAACAGATACAACTCTGAAATAGATTTCTAAGTCCACCCAAACAGCTGCTTAATCTGAGATATCTCAGTAATTAATCTGAAAGCCTTATCTTCGCTGGTAGTTGTGTGGTGAGAATTATACACACCAGGACTAATGTATTTTTAATGGGCGGTGAGAGGAGTAGTCTGCCAAGATGCATTCACTTTGCATGAGTGAAAAACTTTTGTAGATTAGAGGAAATTAAGTTGCATTTCCAAATGCCAAATAGACACATGTTGTTGTTTTCTTATTCTTCACCTTGGAAACAGCACAGAAATTCTCAAAATGTGAAGATCTATTTAGTAGCTGCTCTGGAGCTCTCAATTATATCACTGGATTTGCAAATGTCTAAATTTCCATTTTTCTTCAGAGCACTTTAAGGACCTTTTTCCCATTCTGGCTTAAAAGCTGCAGTTCAAAGTGCATTCTTGACCTTGGAAACCAAACTCCCTATTTATATAGTTAAATAAGTCTTACCTCATTGTCAAAGTTTGAATAAGATGTAAAAAAAAAGTACATATAAAAAAAACTATGTGCACTGGGGAAGTATTTCATCCAGAACTCGTGTTTGTCTTTTAATTATGGGAGCTTGAATAGCTAAAGAACAATGGTGTCTGTATTTATAAAATTCCTTACTTTTTTGCACGTTTTTCATATTCCTGTAGGAAACACAGCTGTTAAGAAGAAACAAAACCTAACAGAGCTCAAATGGTCCCACAGTCACCTGTCATCTCTGTCTCTCACGTTTTTTTTTTTTAAATAAATACATTTTAGTCAAATCCCACCACGGCATTTTCTTTTTTTGATGTCCTCTTTATATCACTAAACCACCTTCATCTTTCTTCTGTTTCCACACAAATGCACATCAAAATCTTTTGTTCTATTTTTGGTGAAAAGCAGCCTCAGCAAGTGAGCACGTCATACGCAAGTCTTTTGTTCTCCTCTCTGTCACTCAGGATATAATTCTGGTGATGGTTGACACCTCTTGATGTTGTAAAATGACGGGTATTTTGTTGTAAACCGGATCCAATGAATCACTCGGGATGGCTTTGAAGAGCAAGAGCACCACTGAAGAGGGCGAGGTGATGAAGAGGAAACAACAAATGAGCTGAACTCTGCCTCAGGTGTCTATGTTTTGACCGTGAGGTTTGCTCCTCCAATTGCTCCTGAGTTTTTGAAAGTCACCATATGTTCTGCAGTGTTGGGCTTTGATAAAGAAGATGTGGGGGAAATGAAAGGTGGATGGTGATGTCTGTCTGATGCATTAATAAATCTTTTAGATTTCCCCCCTGCCAGCCCCACCCAAGGCTGCACCAAATGAAACAAATGCCTGATTGGTAGAGGGACTGTCCTCCAACCAAGTGACCTGATGGGTTCGAGACCAAGTGAGAAACACACTCCCAATTGGTGCTGCTTTCTAGTAAGCAGTTTCCTCTACAGTAATCAATAAGGCATCACACAATCAATATTGTTGTTACATGGTAAAATCCAACTCAAGCTCTTTTCTCCTTGTCTGCACGCCCACCAGACAGAAATGCTTCTCATCAAAGTCACTGATGTCACTTTTCTTCTTTTTCACTTTGTATGCTTTTAAAATAATTTCCTGGAGTGACAGTTATTCATTTCTGTCTTTGTCCCATCACAGGTGTGTGAGGAAAAAGTGAAGGAGAGCATGATAAAGGATGAGAACGAAAAGTCTCCCATTGGGCCATATTTTCATGCTGCATTGTGTGGGATTGACACAAGACTAAGGCGAGCCAAATGCAGCCCAGTGCGTCTATATTTACCACTGCAGAAACCTGACATTGCCAGTGTGTGTGGGATGACAGCAGGCATAGTGCTTCATTAGGAAAATATTGTCAAGATGGCTTGCTGCAACAGCCAAGGAACAGACTGAAGACTACTGTTGCATTCTCAGGTAAGACTCTCAGCTGTTTAAGATGACCTGGGAGCCCTTAATCAAGAGTTATTGAGAGACAGAACCTGCAAAAAGCTTTGGCCCTAAAGGTTTAAAATCAGGAAAGATAGAAAAGAAGTGAGGCAGCCAAAGAGCTTTAAAATGTGTTTCAAGTTGTTTCTTGTCTTTCCCCATGTCAGTAAATTGCTCCAGTTAATTTCTGCACATGGCGCATCACAACTCTTGGCTACAAAGTACCCAGAAGTGTTTCCCCTAAAGTCAGTTAAAGCAAAGGCGGTAGCATCTTGTCTTGTCCAATCTTGTTTTTTTCAAGGGTTGGGTTCCCCCAGGAGATACTCACTGACCAAGGCACCGACTTTATGTCTAAGCTGCTGAAGGATGTGTATCAGTTGCTGGGAATCAGAGGTTTGAGAACTACACCATACCATCCACAAACTGATGGACTCACTGAAAGGTTTAATCAGACACTCAAACAGCTACTCCGTAAGTTTGTTGATGACACTGGCTCTGATTGGGACCAGTGGTTGCCTTACCTGCTCTTTGCTTATAGAGAAAAGAAATGTGGGAGGGACTCCCACATGGAAAAGAACCTTTGAATATTTATGTACTTCATATGAGAGAGAAACTGGCGAAGATGACTGCGCTGGCACAGGAGCACATGGCAGCTGCCCAGCTCAAGCAAAAGGCTTGGTATGACCGGGTGGTGAGAGAAAGGAGTTTTGAGCCCGGCCAGAAGGTGCTGGTGATGCTGCCTACAGAGGAGAACAAACTTCTGGCTAAATGGCAAGGACCCTATGAGGTAATTAGAACAATCAGCCCTACCACGTATGCAATCTCCACTCCAGGGAGGAGTCGTCCTAGGGTCCTACACATCAACCTGCTGAAAGAGTGGATTCCTAGGCAAAAAGAAAATGCTGTGGAGAGACTTAGTGTGCTGCTCATCCGGAGTGTTGGGGATGAGGAGATGGAAGAGCAGTATTTGCCAGTGCCTGTCCCTTCAGTGCCGAATCTGGATCACCTCACAGAGGCCCAGCAGTCACAGGTTAGGTCTCTTTGTATACCAGATGTCTTTCAGGAAAACCCTGGCCATACAACACTGATAGAGCATGACATTGTTTTGAAGAAAGATGCCCTTGTCAGACTTAGGAGTTACAGGATTCCTGAACGCCTGCTTGGCCCACTGGAAAATGAAATTGATCTGATGCTGTCTCTTGGAATCATTGAGTGCTCAAAAAGTGAGTGGTGCAACCCTGTCGTCCTGGTGCCCAAAAAGGATGACACACTCAGGTTTTGCATTGATTTCAGATATCTGAATGCCATTTCCAAATTTGACTCCTATCCAACACCTCGCATTGATGACCTGATTGATGCAATGCATTGACTATGCAAAATACCTTACTACCATTGATCTGTGTAAAGGCTACTGTCAGGTTCCTTTAGCACAGTCATGCCGTGAATTAACAGCCTTCAAAACCCCCTGGGGACTCTATCACTTTAAAGTGAAAGAGTCCCCATGTAACCCATATTATGGATTTTTTATCATTTTTTTCCGATATACTATACTATGACTTTTCTATCACTTTTTTTTCGACATAGTATACTATGGCTTTTTTATCACTTTTTTTCGACATAGTATACTATGGCTTTTTTATCACTTTTTTCGACATACTATACTATGACTTTTTTCGACATACTATACTATAACTTTTTTATCACTTTTTTCGACATACTATACTATGACTTTTTTATCGCTTTTTTCAACATACTATAGTATGACTTTTTTTCGACATACTATACTATCACTTTTTTATCACTTTTTTTCTATATTGACTTTTTTTCAATATGACTTTTTATCACTTTTTTCCGACATACTATGCTATGACTTTTTTATCGCTTTTTTCCGACATACTATACTATGGCTTTTTTTAATCACTTTTTAGACATAGTATACTATGACTTTTCTATCACTTTTTTCGACATACTATACAATGACTTTTTATCACTTTTTTCCGACATACTATGCTATGACTTTTTTAATCACTTTTTTTAAACATACTATACTATGGCTTTTTTTAATCACTTTTTAGACATACTATACTATGACTTTTTTATCATTTTTTTTTACATACTATACTATGACTTTTTTATCACTTTTTTCCATCATACTATGCTATGATGTTTTCATCGCTTTTTTCGGCACTATAATGTGACTTTTTTCTCACATACTATACTATGGCTTTTTTTTAATCACTTTTTAGACATAGTATACTATGACTTTTTTATCGCTTTTTTCAACATACTATAGTATGACTTTTTTTTCGACATACTATACTATGACTTTTTTATCACTTTTTTTCTATATTGACTTTTTTTCAATATGACTTTTTATCACTTTTTTCCGACATACTATACTATGACTTTTTATCACTTTTTTCCGACATACTATGCTATGACTTTTTTATCACTTTTTTCAACATACTATATTATGGATTTTTTATCACTTTTTTCCGATATACTATACTACTATAGTATGACTTTTTTTCGACATAGTATAATATGACTTTTTTTATCACTTTTTTCGACATACTATACTATGACTTTTTTATCACTTTTTTTCTATATTGACTTTTTTTCAATATGACTTTTTATCACTTTTTTGGACATACAATACTATGGCTTTTTTATTACTTTTTTCAACATACTATAGTATGACTTTTTTCCGACATACTATGCTATGACTTTTTTATCGCTTTTTTCGACATACTATGATGTGACTTTTTTAATCACTTTTTTTCAACATACTATACTATGGCTTTTTTTAATCACTTTTTTCCATCATACTATGCTATGATGTTTTCATCGCTTTTTTCGGTACTATAATGTGACTTTTTTAAGCACTTTTTTCTGACATACTATACTATGGCTTTTTTTTAATCACTTTTTAGACATAGTATGCTATGACTTTTTTATCACTTTTTTAGACATACTATACTATGACTTTTTTATCACTTCTTTTCAATATACTATACTATGACTTTTTATCACTTTTTTTCGACATACTATACTATGACTTTTTTATCACTTTTTTTCGACATACTATACTATGGATTTTTTATCACTTCTTTTCAATATACTATACTATGACTTTTTTATCACTGTTTTCATCAAATTATGATATGACTTTTTCAACATACTATACTATGGCTTTTTTATCACTTTTTTCCATCATACTATGCTATGATGTTTTCATCGCTTTTTTCGACACTATAATGTGACTTTTTTATCACTTTTTTCGACATACTATACTATGATTTTTTTTTTAATCATTTTTCTTCGACATAGTATACTATGACTTTTTTATCACTTTGTCTGCTGTGTTATTACTGTGGCTTAGAGGTTAAATTGCTGTCCAAGGACCACAAAGTTGATGGATCAATCCGACCTTTCTCCAGCCATGTGATGAATTGTTCTTTACTATTTCTGAACTGCCTTTTTTTTTAAACATACTATGCTATGGCCTTTTATTACTTTTTTGGACATACTATACTATGACTTTTTTATCACTTTTTTGACATACCATACTATGACTTTTTTTCAATATACTATACTATGACATTTTTATCACTTTTTTGTAGGGCTGTCAAACGATTAAATTTTCTTAATCACGATTAATCGTTGAATTTCTATAGTTAATCGCGATTAATGGCATGTTTTATCACATGATTAAAATTCTATTATTTTGGATTTCAGAACTGTTTTTAAGTACATATTAACAATGGAAAGCCATTCTTACCAATGGATCTTGACTGGGAATCAAATGAATGCAAAGAAAGTGACTTCATGAACTTGATTTTAAGATTTGTATTTGTTTACTATATATTTAATCTAGTCACACATTTGAATTTAACAACAACTTTGAATGCACCACAAGGCTGTAAATTACCAG
Organism: Zingel zingel; assembly: GCA_023566125.1. NCBI lineage: Eukaryota > Metazoa > Chordata > Actinopteri > Perciformes > Percidae > Zingel > Zingel zingel. The sequence goes on along the minus strand of CM042330.1, from coordinate 17,297,591 downwards.
TTTCATTGAACGTACTGTCGGTGTTTTTCCGACAACAGCAGCTGCAGATTGTTACATCCCGGTGTTGGAATCCTTTACAGTGAAATACAGACAAACTTTACACCGTTTAGCGTTAGCTGTCAGCATTGTAACCGTGTTTAATCCAGCTACTAGCTAGCGATAGGCTAACGTTAGCTGCTGTCGAGTATAGTGTTAACTAGCATCACGTGCAGCAATGTTTCTGTTGCCTGTAACGTCTGTTTCAGAGCATCAGAGAGAAGTGCAGGCATATCAGTGGCACCGGAATGAGGCACCGGAATCCCTGTTGCTATTCCTGCAGCAGCAGTATGTGTTACGAGGAAGTACAGCAAAATTAGTTTAAAAAAGTTAGGCACGACGCAAAGCTGAGTGAAGTGAAAATAAATTAATAAATGGCGGCATGTGATTAAAAAACATTAACGCATTATGCTCGACCCTTAATCGCATCGCGATTAACGCGTTAATGCTGACAGCCCTACTTTTTTGACATGCTATATAATGGCTTTTATTTGACATAATACATACTATGACTTTTTTATCACTTTTTTTCAATATACTATACTATGTCTTTTTTTTAATCATTTTTCTTCGACATACTATACTATGACTTTTTTTTATCACTTTAGCTGATATATTATTACTGTGGCTTAGAGGTTTTATTGCTGTCCCAGGATCACGAGGTTGGAGGTGGATCAATGCCACCCTCCTCCAGCCACATGTCAAATTGTTATTTATTATTTCTAAATTGCCTTTTTTTTTAACATACTATGCTATGGCTTTTTATTACTTTTTTGGACATACTATACGATGACTTTTTTTATCACTTTTTTGACATACTATACTATGACTTTTTTTCACTATACTATACAATGGCTTTTATGATTGCTTCTTTTCGACATACTATACTATATATAATATAATATACATTTGTGATGTACTATTATTGTTGCATAGAGGTTGAATTGTTGTCCCAGGACCGCAATGTTGGTGGATCAATGCCACCCTCTTCCAGCCACATGTCAAATTGTTCTTTACTATTTCTGACTACTATGACATTTTTATCACTTTTTTGACATACTATACAATGGCTTTTTTGATCGCTTCTTTTCAACATACTATACTATGACTTTTTATTGCTTTTTTCGACATACTATACTATGACTTTTTTATCACTTTTTTTCAATATACTATACTATGACATTTTTATCACTTTTTTTGACATACTATAACTATGATTCTTTTTCACTTTTTTTCAACATACTATACTATGACTTTTTTTCACTTTTTTTCGACATAGTATACTATGACTTTTTTATCACTTTTTTTCAACATACTATACTATGGCTTTTCAATCACTTTTTTCAAAATACTATACCATGACTTTTTTATAAATTTTTTCGACAAAATATACAACTTTTTTCGACATACTATATTATTACTTTTTATATCTTTTTATGGCTTTTTTATCACTTTTTTGCTCATACTATACAATTACTTTTTATCACTTTTTTTTACATTATTCTATGACTTTTTTCATCACTTCTTTCAAAACTATGACTTTTTATCAACATACTATACCATGACTTGTTTATCACTTTTTTCGACATACTCTACTATGGCTTTTTTATCACTTTTTTTTCGACATACTATACTACGATGATACTATGATTTTTAATGACATTTAGACCATATTTGACTTTTTCATGACTTAATGACTTAATAACTTTTTTTTTTACATTTTTATGGCAAACTATGCTATGACTTTTTTTTTATTTAGTTATTTAGCATTGTTTTTATGACATACTATACTATCTTTTGTTTATGATTTTGTATGGCAAACTTTACTATGACTTATTGTATGATTTTTTATGAAATACTATACGCTGACTTTTTTATCACTTTTTTCAACATACTATACAGCTTTTTTCGACATACTATATTATGATTTTTTCAACATAGTATACGACTAGTCATAGTATATGACTTTTGTCTCACTTTTTTTCGACATACTATACTATGACTTTTTTAATCACTTTTTTTGACATACTATACTATGACTTTTTATCACTTTTTTTGACATACTAATGTTACAATGATACTATGATTTTTAAAGACATTTATGACATACCATATTTTACTTTTTTATGACTTAATTACATACTACACTATAACTTTTTTATGACTTTTATGGCAAACTATGCTATGACTTTTTTTTATGACGTTTTGTCATAAATACTATCAGTTATTTATCATTTTTTATGACATACTTTACTATCTGATAGATAAGGCTGATAGAGTTTCCAGGGGTGGTGGTGTAGCCACACATGTGTCCTCTCACTTGGTCTCTGAGTTAATTGTCCCTGATGTTCATCCATCTCACTTTGAGTGTATTTTTGTAAAGATAACCCTGCATGATAATAAATACACAACTATTGGTAACATATATAGACCTCCCTCTGCACCAGCGGAATCATTTGATTGTATCATCTCTACTATTAATTCAATTAAGTGCAGAAATGAAATTATCTTACTGGGAGACTTTAACAAAAAATGGACTGATAAATCCTTAAAAGAAAGAAAGCTTTTTGGAAACTTAAACCTAACCCAGCTCATCAGAGAACCCACCACTTGTTACCCCCCGGAGTCAATCTCTTCTTGACTGGATATTGGTTTCTCATCCAAACAGATTCATTAAAGCAGGGATTATGTCCGACTGTTTCAGTGACCATGCCATTGTATATTGCATCTGGAAAATTAAATTGCCAAAATTACCACCCAGATTAATTAGAATTAGGCAATACAAGAAATTAAATATAAACCATTTTATATATGACATGATTTCAATTAATTGGGATAGGTTTCATCTTATTCCAGATGTAAATAATGCAAGGGACTTTCTATATTCTGAATTTATTAACGCGCTAGATAAACACACTCCCATGAAAACCACTAAAGTTAAGGGTGCGCATCTTCCATGGATAACATCTGACCTTATAAGTACATTTAGACAGAGAGATAATGCCTGGGCTAACTTTCATAAAACCAAAGATCCGACTGACTGGGAAAGGTATAGGCAATTGCGAAATCATAGTAAAACTATGTCCAAAAATGCTAAATCTAACTATTATAAGGAATCCCTTGTACATGATTTTAAAAATCCTAAACAGTTCTGGAATACATTTTTTACAATCATTTTTTATGGCATACTATACAATGACTTATTTTATTATTTTTGATGACATTTTTATGTCATACTATACTATGACTTATTGTATGCTTTGTTTTATGACATACTATACTATGACTTTTTTATGGTATAGTATACTATTACTTTTCTATTATTTTTATGAAATACTATGCTATGACCTGTTTTATGAATTTCCTATGACAATCTATACTATGAATTATTTAATGATTTTTTTATGGCATACTTTACTATCACTTATTCATAATTTTTCATGACATACTATACTATCACTTATTTATGTTTGTTTCATAGCATACTATATTATGACTTATTTTATGATTTTTTTTATGGCATACTATACTATGACTTAGTTTATGATTTGTTTAATGACATGCTAGACTCTGACTTTCTATGACATACTATACTATGACTTATTTTATGAAATACTCTATGACATGACTTTTTCATGACATACTACTATGACTTAATTCATTATTTATTTGATGGCATACTATACTATGACTCATTTTGTGACATTTTAATGCCATCCAGTGGCTGTAAACTGAAAATAGGAAATGAAAATAATTCACATTTGGTGTCCAATCAAGTAACGCGAGCAAGATTTGTACAAAGATTTAATCTTTAATTCTAACAAATACATAATTTATCCTCTGGCATAATACATATATACAATAATTACATTTTAATTATATAAATGTCTCACTCAGAATCAAGTCAGTAGGAAACATTTAAACAATCATTATTTTACATTGTCTTCAAAGCTCTGGAACGGTTGGTGTAAACTCCATTGATTGTTAAATTATTAATGCATCACAGCTTTTATTAACTTACATCAAAAACAATGTATTATGTGTGTCAAACTAGCATGTCTGATCAAGCTAAAGTCACACGTTGGCCAGGTTTAAATGTGACTGAATGAAGAGATTTCCCGTCTCCTGCACCGCTATAGGCTTCATACCTACAAAAAAAAAGATTTATTAAAATGTTACGACATGTATAACGTCTTAAAACAGTTTACAGTTACTATAAAATACAAAAGATTTGATAGATTGTTTTTTTTTTCTCAACTTTAACAAGATATTTATTCCTTCACTTGACACATGAGATGAGTCAGCAGCTATATATAGTTGACTGGGCAAATTCTCTGCTCCAGCTCAGCTATAATTCCAGTACATTCACAAAAAACACAACAAAGTAATTCAACATAATAAAAAATGCTGAATACTGTGAGAGGGATTTTAATAATGATTCATATTCCTCTATTGCTGCTACTTGGCAACAGCTTTTTCAGCTCATTTCCTCTTGTAGGTGAGACCCCAAATGGCTCATTACATGCTTAATAAATTTCATAGCCAATTAAACCATTAAAAGCTCACTTTTTTCCAAAATAAATGGACAGCTGTGAAATGATTTCTTTACTTTGTGTAGAGCAAACCTTTGTTACAGTGGTTTACACACACACACACACACACAAAATTATATATATATATATATATATATATATATATATATATATATATATATATATATATATATATATATATATATATATATATAAAAAAAATATTAGCGTAATTTGTATTGCTGTGACTGTTGCAATGCAGTCCAATCTGGTGTCCTCATACTCACAGTTTTGTGTATCTGTTCCAGTCAGCTTTGCTGAGGGACGGTCTGGTCACAGCCAGGGCGGAGTTCACATGAGCCTGACATAGCAGCAGGCCTGGCTGGCTGGAGGCTGAATGCACCCGGACACTGTCCTCCTACACACAAAGTACAAGAGTAATCATGCACTCAGTAGCTAACATAAGCAATCTAACAACACTAGTTGATACAATAACCACGAGTAGACTAGTACAGAATAAACTAGTTTTAAATCAATAGAAAAGTATTACAGAAAGTAACAACAGTTGCTATTCTATTGCTTTCTGTATGTCTCTATTCAATAATGCAATGACAATACAACAGCATTTAGATATTTTCTAGTCCATTTTTGTCACTTACGTTGGCTCTCCTGTAGTTATTCTTGATGTTGTTAATGTCTTGTTGTAGGCGCTCCAGGTGCTCCGGGCCGAGCTCTTGGTAACCGCTCTGAAGGGAGGACATGTAGGCAGGGGGGAGTGAGCCGGCAGGTTCCCGACCTGTTGCCCTTGTTAAGTCATGGGTCATGGAGTTCGGTCCAGAGACGCATTGGGAGTTCTGCCAAGGGAAGCAGAAGAAAGAAAATGGACAGACACAAAAATCATAAGAGAAATGTCTGAAAAGCACCACCACATTTAACATAACATAATTACAAAGGTCTGTGTTGATGTGTATGCATACTGTACTGCAAGTCTGGACAGAATTTTGTAAATTCACTACTTTGACCAGATGTGTTAAATAGTTTAGATTGCAACATCACACCATACAAGTTTCTACAAAGTTCCCAGTGTCAATATAATAACATTTTCATTGGGATTGCTGTAGTTGTATGGTAATATTTTAAATACTATATTTAGAAGTGTCAATTAGATCAAGATTTGCCCACAACAATTTGCTACAAATTGAATCAGAAATTACTTATGAACTTCAGTCTGTAGCAGATCTACCATACTGATTGTGTCTGCGTGGAGCGCTGTAAAGCCTTTTAAAAGGGATAGTTCAACAAATTAGCTTTCTTCCCAGGAGTCATAGAGAAGATCAACTTGAATTTTTTCTTAGAACTGTAGTACAGAGCTGGAGTCAAGGAGTTATTAGCCTAGTTTAACATAAAGACAGCAAGCCTGTCTCTTTCCAAAGTTCAAAAATACACCTAGTGTAGTGAGAACTGTAAAACTGACATGTTATATCTTGTTTATTTAATTTGTACAAAAACAGAATACATGTAAAACCAACAAGTTGTGGTTTTAGAGGGAGGTACGTGCTGTAACTATTTCTTGTATGGATTAAACAAACAAAATAAAGCATTTTAATCAGTGATTTTGAGACCTGTTGAAAGGCATTTCTTTCACATTGGAAAGAGGCAGGCCAGCTGTTTCCCCCTGCCTCCATTCTTTATGCTATGCTAGGCTAACCACGTCCTGATTGCAGCTCAATAGTTAATGCACAGACATGATACTAACATAACTTTTCATCTCACTCTTGGATGAAAATAATAAATAAGTGTATTTCCCAACATTTTTGAACTATTTCTTTACATAAGTTGTAAAGTTGCCAAAGGTCATGGCATCTCATCTTGCTCTGGAAAAATGTATTCTATGAAATGTGTGATCATATTATTGACTTGTAGTTCCATAAATACATGATTTACAATGTATGTACTGTGTTGTTGTTGACTAATATGTTAAACTGGAATAAATAAAATAATAAAAAATAATAGGAAAAGACTTTTTGCCAGCACTGCTCACCAGTCCTGAAATTGGTGAATTCCCCAACTCTGACTCATAGGAGCTTCCAAAGTAGAGTCTCCAAACATTTCCACGATGGTGTTCGTCTTCTGCTTGAAGCTCACTGGGCTCCAGGAGAACCATGGACTGGTCCAGCCCCACGCCTGGGTCACCCTCCCCCACCGAATCATCTGAGCCACTGCTGTTGTTTGGGAAGATCATGGAGGACAGGCTCATGTCGCTGTCTGAGCCAGAGATCAGCTCCTGATTATCACCCAGAAACAGAGGGCCAAAGTTTAGATACGAAAGTACACAAGGCTTTGTAGTGCTCAAAAAATACATGGACAAGCAAAGTGGCTTCACTGTGTTATAGCAGCTTAAGGTTTAGGCTCATTCTGCAATCATTTTCTTGTCAACATGGTTGGGGATCATTTGAATTATGCTGTAAACTGATAATGAAATAACATGTAGAGCAGCTTACACATGCTAAGATGCATACAAAACCCCTCATTTAATTAGCCCTGAGGTAGAAACAAAACTGATCTGGCCAACAGTTCCCTGCCTTTCTGCTCTTTTAGCCCATGGCAACCCTATCGCAACAAAATGAGCTCTTCAGGGCGCCTGGGTAGCAAACCTCATATATAGAGGTTTACTCCTCGATGCAGCGGCTGCAGGATCTTTGGCCCTTTGCTGCATGTCATTCCCCCTCTCTCTCCACTTTCATGTCTTCAGCTGTCCTATATAAATAAAATCCCCCCCAAAAAATCTTTAAAATTAGCTCTTCAGTGATGCGTACTCGTAGATATAATAGACTTACGTGTGGTGTGCTGGAGGCCATGCTGTTGTGGACGGCCTCTAGCTGGGCGTTGTAGAGCAGGGCCTTCAGGTCTGCCCCGGTGAACTGCTCCGTTGCTGCTGCCAGCTGGTCGAGATCCACGTCAGCAGCCAGGGCAGCACCGGTGCTCAGAGCCTTCAGGATCTCCGTACGAGCCTCCTGGAAATGTAACAGTTGGATTTACTACCAAGGACATGTCTTGAACAATCACTGAAAATATATTTCTGCACATAGACATATCAAAATTACATTATGAAGCAGGGATGTCCAGATCCGATCACGTGATCGGAAATCGGGCCCAATCACATGGTTTCAGACTCGATCGGAATCGGACGTTACCTCCCGATCAGGACTCGGATATATATGTACATATATTCTCATTATTTTTTAACACATCTATAGTTATGCGGTGGCACAGAGTTAGACCCTTTTGACTCCACACAGAAACAGCAACGCGTGCGGCATGACATCACTTTGTTGCAGAGACGCTATTGGTTAAATGCCGGCAAAGTAGAACACGGAAGCAGCTTGAAGCGGAAAGCGCGAGTATGTCTGCGGACGGTAAGAGTTAGGAATGCAGATCCTAAAAGCACATTACTGGTTTTGTAAACACTGTGGCACTTTTATTTTTTTATTTGTTTACATGCTGCCAGGTATTTTAAGTTGAGGTGCCATTTGTTTTTATATTACTTTTTTTATATTTACTGTTGCACTAAAGTCCAAAAGTGAAGAATTTATGTTATTACTTGATTGTTCAAGCTACCTCACAGAAGTGTTCTGTTTGTTAACAGAGTTGTTGAATGTTAAAATAAGGTGAATTAAATAAAAAATAAAGAACATCCTGGATCTGTTTTTTCGGTCTTCTTTATTCTTTTTTTATATATTATAGAAGTATCGGATCGGGACTCGGTATCGGTAGATACTCAAAATCAAATGACTCGGACTCGAGGGCAAAATAAACCTGATCGGGATATCCCTATTATGAAGTGTAAGTGTTAAAAAAGTGACACTTAGAAGTAGTTCATTTTATGCAACAGACCAGGTCAGGAGGGGGGCAGTAGAGGGACTTGTCCAGTCGTCCAGGTCTCAGCAGGGCTGGGTCAATCAGATCTGGACGACTGGTGGCTGCAAGCACATATACACCTACGAATGCAAACATAGAGGATTCTTATTTATTTACCTTAAAGGAATAGTGTTGTAGTAGTCATTTTGGTAAATACCTGTAGACATTATTTTTCTTGCCGAGAGTTGGATGAGAGAACAGATACCACTCTCATGTCTGCTCAATAAATGGTTAGCTTAGCTTAGCACAAAGACTGGAAACCGGGGAAACTACTTGGCTGGCTCTGTCCAAAAGCAACAGAATCTGCCTACCAACACCTCTAAAGCTCACTAATTACCTGTGGACAGAGTTGAGTGGTATTGATCTTCTCATCTAAATCTCTGGAAGAAAGTGAATAAGCGCATTTCCCAAAATGTCAGCACTGCCGCACTGATTAGTAAAACATGTCAATAGAATCTGTGCACTTAGCTATTTAAAATGTATTGTCAATATACAAAACTCATAATATGTAGTATACTGCTATATGACCTACCCTGCAGTCCCTCCACCCCATCCAGCTGGGTGAGGAGCTGGTTGACCACACGGTCGGTTACACCTGTGCTGTCGTGGCCCCTCCTGGGGGCCAGTGAGTCAAACTCATCGAAGAACAGAATGCATGGCTTGGCAGCTTGTGCCCTAGAGCAAACAGAGAAATATCCATGAATAAGTGTTAGTGGAGCTTACAAATTACTATAAATAATTGATGTTACTCATCACTAGCAACTATAAAGGTCTGCTGGAGTCATAAAAAAGTGAGAGAGTGTAAATGTTGACTAACCTCTGGAAGACATTACGGACTCCCTGCTCACTAGCTCCAATGTACTTACTCAGAAGTTCAGGTCCCTAGAGAGAGAGATGAATATCCTGCGTCACTGAAGATGCAGGTTGCTCTGATTAAGAAAGACTGTCAGAGCCAAAGCCCAGCCTACCTTGATGCTGATGAAGTTCATACCACTGTCTTTGGCCACGGCCCTGGCTAGCAGGGTCTTCCCTGTACCAGGAGCTCCATACAGCAATATTCCTGAGCGATGGCGAATAGGAAGATTGGAGAACAGGATGGGATACTGCAACGCAACAAAGACCCACAATCAATTATCAAGAATTTACTTGTTCTTGTATTTTCCACCTCAACAGTAACTGCTGTTGATCTGTGTTAAAAAAAGAAATAGGTCCTCACATACACACCATGATTTAATTTAAATTAAAAAATATGAAAAAGACAGCCACTGTTTGATGGCTATTTTTTTCCTAAAAGTTATATCATTACTATATTATTAGGCCAATATAATTTAAATCAGGGGTTTACTTAATTTGGCCAATATGGTGCTGTGAAGAACAATAAACGATGAATATGCAACATTTTCATCACTAACTTTCAGGCTGTACGAAGAGCACTTTCTTCTTAAGAAGGACAGTCCTAAGGGTTTTAAGACATTAAAGTGTTTCTGCCCTGAAGGCCTCAATTTCCAGGATCTGCTCCCGTGTCGGGTTTGGAACAAAAAAATAGCAGCAGAGAGATTGAAGACTATGAGGGCTGGCAGCTAAAAAAATTAATGATAAAAACAGATTAAATCGAACCATTTAATCACCAGACAGCCATGTGTGTTTTCTAATAACTGTGTTATTATGGGTTACACAAGAAGTGGAAATAAAAAAAAAGCTAATCATAAAAATAACTTAACTTTCATCATTTATCACCTTTTTCTATCATACATCTTATGATGCTAAAATGATAATTGGTGATAAATGCATCGTCATCACATTCACTTTTATCATTTAATTTGATCACTTTTGTTCCTCCTATAATTGTACAGATGTCCATCTAACGGAAAACACCTGGTTGTCTAAAGGCACTGACACACCAACCCGGTTATCGGCCGTCGGACAGTCTGGCGAGGTCGGTGACCTGAGTCTTTTCGGTGTGTTCCATGCCGTCATCAGTCGGAGGAGGAGCCGTCAGTGTTCATTTGGGCTGATTTGACTTGTTGAATCGGCCAGTGGGCAGTCAGACTCAACAACCAATTACCGGAAATGACGAGTGGGATGAGCGTGACGAATGCCTCTCAAAATCTTTTAAACTGACCTTTGTCGATCTGAAATGAAGACAGATTCAGCAACTGCATGGCCTATTTCTCGCTTAAAATGTTTTCAGAAACGGTGAACTATTTTCATAAAATTTGAGATCGTATTCCGAACGAGCCGCCATTATGATCGGTTTTGAAATTCGAGAGCAGCCAGACCACATGACGCGTTTGTCCAATCAGCTGCCGGTTTTAATTTTTTGGGCAACAATACAGACTAGCGCCGCCTGCTCAAGTCTGCGCCGCTTCGGTGCGTTCAGTCAGTCTGAGTGCCTTTTCTGCCGACGGTCGGTCGTCAGGTTGGTGTGTCAGAGCCTTAAGTGTTTAGTCACACTAACACTGACCTTAGCGGGGAGGAGTATGGTGTCCATTAGCTGCTGTCGCATCTCCTTCAGTCCCCCCACCCTCTCCAGCCCAACTCCACTTGGAGTGTGGAGGTCTACACCCCACAGCGAGGGAGGCGTGAATCCCTTGAGAGCATGCACAAAGTCCCTCCATGACAGACACACACCTGAGAGATGCGGAGCACAAAGAAATAATGTGAAAGTGGCAAAATAAACTAAATAAACTAGCATTAACTTGATTAGAGACATGGAGCGAAGAACTTAAAGAACACCTGGAAATCAACTTTATATTTACAAAATAGAATGAATTGTGAATTCTACAATTTTAGCGTAGGTTAACCAAAATCTTTGGTACCCTGGTCACTGTGTCCTCTTTGTAGAGTGTTGGCATGGACAGCCCGCTCCAAAAGTAGTACAAGGTCTTGGGGCGTGTATCCCTCTGTCTCCTTTGCAACAGCTGCCAGGTCTAGAGTCTGTAAGGTCTCCTCAGAAAGGGTTGTTTTTCGGAGTATCAGACGACAAAGGATTTCTGCTCTTTGAGCCTACAAACAATAACAAATAAGGTAGCTGTTGGTTTTTATTTGTTACCTTTACCAGTTTGTGTGTGCATATCTGTCTGTCTGCCTCTCTGTGTGTGTGTGTGTGTGTGTGTGTGTGTGTGTGTGTGTGTGTGTGTGTGTGTGTGTGTGTACCTGGTCGGGTGGCTGGATGTGTGCAAAGCCCTGGATAAAGTGGGACCCCTGCACCTCAGTCAGGGAGGGGTGGAGAGAATGCTCACTCTGGCTGGTGATGATCAGACACACCAGCCCGGAGTGAACCAGCACCTCATCCACCACGTCCTTCAGACCTGCAGCCACAAACAGACAAGACCAATCAGCATCAAGGTCGGTGATAATCATCAATCCTGCCTGTGAACATACATGACAACAGAAATTCCCCCACACACATACGAAGTAAAGAATCTATGGTTTACTTTGTGCGATGTGCTGTTGCAGCAGCGCCTCAGGTCCATGCTCATGCTCTGGTGAGGTTGGTGCCCCAGTCATATGGTCCAAATCATCAAGTAGTACAACTGAAGGCTGCCTCCACTCCGCCTGTTCAAAAATATCCTGTAGCATCTGTCTTACTGTTTCTGCCCTTTTGCCTGAAAATTAAGAAAAACACAATTTCTATAATAAATACATTCACCTAGACGTGAAGTCTAGTCTTTAATGCAAACTATCGACATGGAGTTTCTGTTAACCTTGTAGTTTTTTGCAGTCCACCAGCTCCACATGTGCATCCAGATCTTCTCTAGCTTTTCTACAGAGGGCTCGGGATAGAGTACTCTTTCCACTTCCCTGTGAGGATACACAACAGTACAGTATATGTTACATAGTGTGCAAAACAATATTGTTAAGGATACAAATGCAGTGAAATACATGGTTACTGTATGACAAGTTTAGGCTGCCAAAACCAGTTCTTCAAAAATCATTATAGATATGTTTATATACTCTCTGTAAAGTGTAGAAATATCTGTGCTGTGAGCAGTATTATTACGATGGTTATGTAAAGAGATACCTTAGACCCAGTGATGAGTAGAGCTCCTCCTTGGAGTCCCCGTCCAGTGGCACCAAGCTCTCTTGAGAGGGGACTACCCAGAAGGCTGTGGGAGATGAAGTCAAATCCAGTCTTACTCAGCTCATCGATCCCACTAGGGAAAGACAGAAAGTGAGAGGAGTGAGAGATGTGGAGAGAAACGAATGCTGAAAAGATCCTTGTTTAAACCACAAAAAGGCTCACAAATAACTACACGCTTACCCAAGAATACTGAGGGATGGAAGCTCTGGGTTGGGCGTTTCAGCTGTAGATTTTACATCTGGCAATGTCACTGGCTCTCTGTCGATCTGTGGGTGGCACATAGTGTGAGCTTTTTTTTTTAAATCATGGCAGCATCACAGAGGTTTTGAGATTTTCTTTTTAACAATCACCTGCATGGAATCATGCACAGAAAAACTGCATGCAGCCATCCAATATTATAAAACATTAATGGGCAATTACATGACATGCATGCTTGTACCTGTATGTTTTCCTTCTGGACAACAGCGGGTGTTAGTGAAAACAGCTGGTCTGGAGGATCGCTCTCTGGTTCTGGTTTCAGTACAGTTAAAGCAAACTCTAACTTTGCTAGAAATAGGAAAAAAGTGGGAGAACAGTGATGTTTTATTGCAGCTGAAAGTACTTTTAATTTGAATGTGTGGGTTATGCGATTTGTATCTTCTTTTCGGTATTCAGTGGATTAGTAATTTCTATCATAGTGCCATCGCTGGATTTGTACAATAACTTGTAAAAGGGGAGTACAAATGAATCACCATCAGTTCCATGTAGGAGGATGGTGCCAGACCGTGCAGTCAGACAGGCTAAAGGTTCATGACACTGAGTGTGTAGCCAACCAAGGAAAGCTGTCTGGATCGCCTCATCATCCTCCTCGGGCTGAAGAAAAAATGTCACATGGGCATAAAGCAAAGAGGTAAATTAAATCTCATGCATCTTTGACAATTTATCAATTTGAGAACTAATAGTGGAATAAATCAAATGGAGAAAAAAAATATCTAACACCACACTGTAACCACATATGGCATATGGCTATCCAGCACTCACCAGTGGCATTAGGGGTTGTAGGCGAATAGAGGAGGCTACTTTGATAGTTGATTTGACTGGCTTAATTCTAACTGTTGAATGTGGGATGATATTCAACCTGATGGCCAGGGGCTGTGGGATCTGAAAATCACAATTTTTATAAGAGATATGACCGCATTTAAAAAAGTGCCAAGGTTAATCTTAGGTAAGAGTGGATAAATTAACAGCATACTCACCAATACTCTTCCACTATGGATCTCTCCCTTGCTGTGCCTTGTTTCCTTGTGTGCTAGCATCTCAGTACCATGGCACACAACCCTGACCACCACGGCTTCCTCTTTTTTCATCTCCTCTCCTCCAGCAATTTTAGTAACTCCTGTGTTCTTCTTTTTCTCCATGGCCTGTTTGGCTCGGTCCCTCGATTCTTTAGGGGAGAGAACTTTGGAGAGCAGGCCATAAGTCACTGGCAACTGACTTCCAGTTGGCCCAGCATTCAATCCCTGGCTCCAAGGAAATATATGAATAACTGCAGTTGCGACATGGCATATAGTGCAAAGAGAGTCTGGAGGCGCACCGCACACTCTGTAGATAGAGTCAGTGAGGACAGGGATGTCGGGTACAGGTGGTAGCTCTTTAACTGGGTCATAAGTACCCTTTATCATATAGCGTAGCATGCTCTTCAGGTCAGCGATGCCACCCCACTGGTGGCTTTGAGGAACAGGGGTGGTACTTTCTAATGACGGTCCTGAGGGGGAGGAAAGATCCATATTTTGCTGTCTGTGAAAATGCTGCTTCTCGCTGTTTCTCACTGGAGAACCATCAAGGTTGCCAATTCCAGCGCGGCTCTTAGGAGAGACAACTAGTTCTGTGAACTGCTCCAAGTGACCATAGAGCACAGATGGCGAAAGTGAGGCTGCACAGAGTTAAAAACAGATCATACTGTGTTCATGAATACTGTATATGACCAAACATAAAATTTAAACAAAAGGAGCAGAACAAAATGTTTTAGTAAGTACGCTCAACTAGTTGAAACCACAGCACCACACAACTTCTTAGGATTATTACATAATGGAACAAAAAAATGTTTGCTCTTCTGAAATATGTCTTTCCGAGCGCTGATACAAACCATACAGTCATAGTGCAAGTTCGGTATCCTTTTCGGCATGAATTTCTCAGTTTGGAAGAAGACGAGGCAGATTTACAGACTATTTGCTACCAACAAAAGATAACAATTATTGGATTAACTCTGACCTATTTGGATGTAGATGGCTGTGTGGTTGTCCACCCACACAGGAAACACAGCATTTTGGAAAACAACTCTGATCTGATCCAACAGCTGCTGCTCCAGCGCTGCACTGTGGAGCTCCTGGGAGTGTCAGAAAATGTATTTACATTTATTTAAAGTTTATTTTTTCACCATGAAGACATTGGGTTAGTAATTTTACTAATTATTCACCCACCAAGATTTCCCAGTCATCACATGACAGAGGCTCCACAAACACTTGATGCAGTGATGAGACCTGGTGACATGGTCTCAGGAAGCCCTAAAGGAAACCACACAACCAGTCAGTCAATACAAACACCTAGTCAGCCTGGATAGTAGAAATTATGGACTATTTTGGTAAAAAAAAAAACGGAGCACAGAACAGATTGCTCATTGTCAAGTCAGACCTGCTCTCCATCTTTTAGACCAAGCTTTTCTCCCAGTTGTCGACACAGCTCCACTTTATGGCTGTCTAGGCTGGAGGAGGTTCTGTTTAGAGTCCAGCTCAAGAACACTGGAGATCCATGGGACCAGGACAACTCCAAAGCCTGGTTCTGAACACAGCCACACAAAGTTTTTGCTCTTGTACTTTTTGATTGCCATGGCACTTTATCTATTAAACGTCTGCATCATAACCCTCCTTTTTTTCCCTTTTCTGCTTATTTATAGTTAACTCAAGTTTGATAAAGATATCAAACTGGAGGAGAAGAGGGTAGAGCCAGTAATTCACCACACCAACTGTCAAAACCGAAAAGGAGGGAGGCTTGTGCATATCATGCAAACTTTCTCATGTGAGAGTGAACAGGATACAAGAACAAGCAGTGGTTTATAAGAATGCTCTGGCATTTACCCAGCTTCAAATCTCATCTCAAATGTTCTGTCACCACCAAGTGAGACTGCAAGGGAACTTCTTCTAATAATGAATAATAGTAAAAAAAATAGTCATTAGTAGCCAAACCACTGGCATCTTTGATAAGACAATTTATTATATCTGCTTACTAGAGCTGGTTACCGAACTTGTATAGGCAGTTTTAGGCACGACCGAATTACCTCCATAGTATTGAGTATCGAAAAATGCCTTGTCATTCAATACCAAATGTCAATAAGGAGTAAATCTGATCAGCGTCAGTGAATCAAATTCACTAGCCTTGAGTAATATTGTAATGTGGACTTTGACAGCAGCATTGTTCCGTATAAAGCAATAAAGGAAACGAACAAAACACGTTCACAGGTGGAATAAACGCAGTTTTCACAAACAGGCCAATATGTTTTACTTGAACGTTGTTTAACAAAACTAAACTTCAACTTATGATAGCTGACAATGACATATAGATAACGTTAGCTAGCTATAAGCTTATAAGCTAACGTACCTCGTTCAGGGAAAGATGCGATATCAACTTCTGGGAGAGCTGAAGAAAGCAGTTTTTTGTGTTGTTAAAAACAACAGTTATGGGTTGAATGCCCTGATTACTAAACATTATTTTCACATAGCCTGACTAGCTCTGCAAATGTAAAGCACGTTACTCTGCTACCGATAAATGTGCAACTAACTCATTGCCGATCGATGTGCTCAGCCTCTGAGTGTGCCTAGATAGACCAAAGCAGCTGATATCGAGCTCAACCACGTTTCAAAATAAGATATCACACATGTACACGCAATCGATGCATGCGTATTCAAAAGAGCATGCGCTCTTATTTTGAAGTGTGTCAAACGGAAAGTTTATCTCCAGAAACATGGCGGCACCTGGCAACAACAGTTCAGGCTGTTGGGGCGTTCCAGATGTTTATAAACACCACGAACAGCGGACAATATGCATTTCTCGCCCTAAATATAGAGAAGGAAGGAAAGAGAAAGCTGTTAAGGTAAGATAAAGCTAAATATAAGTAAGAAAAAACGCAATATATCTTAAGCTATGATACACTGCGACTCCTAGCTAGTTAGCTAGAGGGTAAACTTCACTAATATCGTTAGACAGTACACATAATGTAGTTAGTGTGGATATTATGCTATATTACATTGTAGTGTCATCATATTTGTCTTGTGCACCATTAGGTGTACACCATCAATTTAGAGTCTCGTTACCTGATGGTCCAAGGGGTCCCAGCGATTGGACTGATGACAGAGCTGATCCAACTGTGTGCCCTGTACGGAGCTGTGGAGGAGTACAGGCCCCTGGACGAGTACCCTGCTGAGGAGTTCACGGAAGTCTACCTTGTCAAGTTCCAGAAACTCACCAGCGCCAGGTACAAGATGTCACATATCTTGTTCATTATATCGAATTACCCCGCTGTGGATCATAAAGGTGTATTTTACACTGCACTGGCAAAGTTGAATAGACTTTTAATTTTGCTTTAAACTTTTTGTTTCAGAGCAGCTAAACGACGCATGGATGAGAAGAGTTTTTACGGTGGTGTGCTGCATGTGTGCTACGTCCCAGAATATGAGACTGTGGAAGACACCAGGCTGAAGCTGCAGGACAGGAGGAGATATATAATCAGGGCTGTTCAGAATAAAGGTACACTTTAACATCAAATACAGACTTACTTTTAGAGAAAACATCTTTATGGTTGGAATGGCAAATAAACATGAGGTTGAACTATTTGTTGATGATACTAATCCTCCCCTACCCCTCTGTCTAATATTGTTATAAAGCAAGAGAAAGGGAACAGAAGGAGGCTGTAAACGAGGAGCCCACTTCATCAGACACAGCCACCACATCAGAGACGGTCATCGCCAGACATAATAAAGCCTCTGACAATAATAACACAGTGAAGACTTCAAACATTAGCCATTATTCAGGCTTTCCTCTATTGCCATTACCTCCCCAGGAATTTCATTACTACAGGCACAGAAATCAACATGGAACTATACCAACAGAGGACAAAATGGGGACATTACATAATGCCATCATTGACACAAAACAGCAGCAAGCACAAGTGCACAAGAGTTCAAGCTCCAGCCAAACCTCTTCAGACAGAGACATAGGCACAGAACATAGACTGAGCTCAAATCAGTCTTCTGCAGCATTCAGATTGGTCCCAAGGACCACACACTTGGAGAACAGGAAACGCAAGATGGAGGACGCTGCAGAGCACTCACTGACTGATGTTACTAGAAACAATGAGCCACTTATTGGGCCAAAGCTACCAGAACCTCCTAAACTGGACATGGAGGATGTGTCACTGAACACAACTGTAAGCCTGATCAGGAACACAATGAAACAGGTATCCTATAATCTGATCTTTGGATAAAAATTCAGAATGGAACAGTTATTCACTGTAGCTTTGATGCCTTTACTTGTGTCAGTAAATCCCGTTTTGTTATCGTTCTCAGGTGGAATTAGTTCCTGACCTTAAACCAGTGGAGAAAAAGATGAAACCACGTCGTCGGATTTGATCAAGTGAGCTGCTTTGATGCTGGAAGTATGCAGAGATTACTGCTACTACTGTACTTTGAAAATGACCAACCAAACAGACCAAACAGTTTCTCTTGGCAGCTTTTTTTTATCTACACATTTTACACCAAAATGCAAACAGCTGTTTAACATTTTTATTAAAGACTATTTCTGGAAATGCATATGAATGTCATTTCTTCACTGGTACTGTTCCTGAAATACACGTTGCTCAAATGCCTCAATACTCTGAAAACAGAGAGAAAATAGAGTGTAAGATTAGGAATTTCTGACATAAAAAATTAAGTTATTACAGTTTTTCAACAGCATTCGAATTGTGATTACCGTGGTGTCAGGGAGGCAGGTTCCAAAAGCCTCGAGTAGTAGATTCTCCTCTTTCACTGACTTTTCAAAGTCAGTGAAAGATAGTTTGCCATCATGGTCGTGGTCCTACAAAAATAAACGACAATGTGCTTGTAGCCAGTTGTGTCCATAAATTAGTGAGATACTGTATGTACAGATCCGGGAATATTTTTACTTATTGCCCCCTGAAACACTAAAATTTGACGTTTGAGGAGGTTGTGCAAATGGAAATCAAGGAATAAACATTTTAACCATTAGGGCCAGCAGCATCCATCCACTCACCATCTTCTTGAGTGTGATCTCCACCAGGTCTTTGATTCCTTCATCAGGGTCCTCCTCTGTAGGCTGTCTGATGAGGCTGTTCTTCAGCATAGGAAACATCTCCTCTCTGGAGAGGGAGTTGTCGCCGTTCAAGTCATATACATCAAAGCAGTCTGAGCCATGCAAAGAGGATAAATTATTACCTAGATTAAAGCTTGTAACTCAGATTTTTTTTTAAATGTGTGAATATGTAAATCTGAGCATTGAAAGTAAAGTTGAGAGCTTACATTTTATGTGTTCGTCCAAGGTCCCTCGAAGGAAAACAGACAGTCCTTCAATCCATTCTTTAATACTGATGAAACAGTCGTTGTCTTTGTCAAATGCCCTGAAGACTGAGAGACAGATAATTAGTAACATTCAGAACAAGGATACCAAACAATCACAATACTCTGCATCCAAACTGCTGCTGGTTATCTAAATATGAATCTCTGTCATCCTGCACACACTATATATATATATATATATATATATATATATATATATATATATATATATATATATATATATATATATATATATATAAACTAGTTAATATAGATCTGAAATAGACAGCTTACCTCCATCCATGATCATGTCGTCGGTCATCTTAAAGATGTTGTGCAGTATGCTCCTGAACTGAATTCTGTCCAGGCCGGTAACTGCTTTTCCGGGGATAGTCTGCTCCCCCAGAAGCACGTTAAACTCTCGGATTAGGCACTCCACCTCTGTTTTATTGACTGGGATCATTGAAATAGTGACTGACATTTCACAGTCCATTATATAGCTAAGCTGTGTAATTTTGTGAAAAATGCGTGGTAGCTGGTAACGTTAGCGTTAATTGAAAACAAGGAAACGTAGCAGTATGCGGAAGGTGCATACTGTAAGCACAACAGACTAGTTAGCATAAGATAACGTGTTAGGTGAGTTTGAAGTGAATACTCACAGTGCTGCACTTGTTTTGAGATTGTTTCAGCGAGAGTTTGTATTAATTTTCTGTTCATAGCAGACATTTCTGACATTTGTAGAGGTGGAACACCGGACAGGCACAGCACGAGTCCTCCGACAGGGGCGATGTTGACATTCCGTCGCCATGGCAACCGTGGGGAATAGCATTGTTTGTTCAAATTCAACGGTGCTTAAATAAAGTAGACACATTATTTGTAACGTTACTGGTTACAAAGAGACAATATACTGAGCAGAACACTTTTTTAGGAGAAGTTTATATGTAGTAGGCCTAAATGCACAAAGAGAAAAATACCGCAATTTTACAATGAATATGTGAAACACGAGTTGATTTGTGTTTGGGTTTCTATTTCAAATGTGAAGTTAGCAGGTTCAGCTTTTGCCAGAATATAGAATATCAACTACATTTAGAATGGAAATAAATTTCACATTTCAATCAAGGTTAAGAGTTATTTACTAGCTCTGACCTACATGTACAGTAAGTAGGCTGCTGAGCTTTGAGCTACAGGAACGTCTTTAAGCCGTTTAACCTCTACATCATCAGATCAGATGAAGTGAAAAGACATACATACCAAAGTATTAACCACATGAAATGTAATACATTTCAGGATTTTACATAAGATAGTTTGATGCTTTAAACCATTATCAATTAACAATAACTAATTTACAAAAAACTGATTAAGACGCCTCAAAGATTTTCTATTACATTTTAAATGACCATTTTATACAGTAACGGCAGATTTGCCTATTGTCCCACAGAAACTGGCATTTACATTACAGCAACATTCATTAAATCATGTCAACAGTACACACTTTTCAGGCTTAAACTCATTTTACCTGTGTGTACAGCCATGTGTTTTGCCTTCAAATTATTTTGACTGAACACTGTATGTGTAGGGTTTCTCTCCAATATGGATTCTCATATGTAGGCCTTAATAGGGAAATTAATACAGATTCAGTAACATAAGACTGGAGCTCCATTGTCTGGCGTCCGGTCAAGACAAAAGATGCAAAAGACGTGAGCTTACATTTAAAGAGATTCGTGAATCACAAAAGGCTTCACTTAAGGTCTCATTCCAGCTTGAAGCAGGAATGGTAAGATTGCCATCTGCTGGACAGGAGCTCTGACTCATATTGTAAATGCCTCACTTTACTGTCTGTTGATGATAAATGGGAGGATGGATAACTGATGTAAAGAGCGAGGACAAATTACAGGAAATCTTCTCTTCCTGTGCTCTTTACCTTTTTCTTCAGGGTACCTGTGTAATGTTCCTGAAAAGTAGGCTATATAGAGTAAGTATAAAGTCTGACCACAAGGTGGTAGTCAGGTAATTTATCAAAAGGGAAAAATGAACAAATGCAACTGTAGGCCCATTCTATCCTATCCAATTGCAGTAATGACACCTAAAATATAATAATTACAATAATAATAAAACAATAAAGAAGAATACATGTTCCTTCAGGGTGATATTGATTAGGCCTATTTTTCCGGCATGCTTCAAAGAGTTTCAGAGGTCTGGGAAACAACTTGAAATAAATATGTGGTTTTTCATTTCTTAAAATGATCTCTCCATTTTTGTCTCCTTGATGTAATATTTTAAATTTAGGAAGTAAAGAAGAAGCATGTGTGATTCATCAGGTCAGGTTTGAAGTTTAATTAATAATCTACAATGGATTACACTTTTGACAGATAAGACACAGACTGAACCAAAAACATACAAGTAAAACATTGTACAAGTATTTCTAATCTACACAAATTAGTCCATAATATTGCACCACTAACTCCTGTGTTGTTTGTATGTATAAAAAAAATTGGGACAGAGAGGTTTAATGTGCTGATGGTGTCATCAGTCCCACCATTATTTGAATGTGTGTTTGTGTGCAAGCCAAGGTGTGTGTCAGTCACTGGGACCGGTGTGCAAGGTTAGTTCTGATTGATAGGGTTGCGTCGACCCAGTGGTTTGGGTTTTCGATCATGGAGGTCCACGCAGCGACCTCCTCTCCGGTGGAATCCATCCAGCTGACATCCTCCCCATAACTCTGACCTACCATTAAGAAAACACACACTTATTTATTATTTATGTTGAAGTCATTACCACAGAAATCCTCAATGCATCCCAACAACTGACCACTGTTTCTGTACGTACATGCATGCATATGCACATATACTACCACAGCCCCCCAAACTGAAAGCAGTAACAATCCCAAAAGTCTACAGAAGTAGGCCCTGCCCTCTGAATACTACAACATTATGTTAAAAGTCTGTTGACAACGAGCAAAACCTCATCAAAGTTCTCACTTCCCACCACTCTACTGACATCATCTTCCTTCAGGAAACCCACAATGAGACCAAGGCTGCTGCTCCATCTTGAGTTCTACACACTCCTTTTCGAGCACCGACTATGCACAAAACACTAAAAAGAACTACTTCACAACAACTACATTTCCACATTGCTCACATTTTTAGCAATATGTGGATATTTAGCAATGCACAGTAACGTTGGTTACCTTGAAAGGACCTCTGATGACAAGACCATCTGAAATGCCTGAAATGCCAAAGGGACAAAATGCAATGCAATGTGAAGCACTGGATGGAAATACTGTCACCACATTCACCCTAACACCACTGTAGATCAAGCATAACACTGCTTTTATGGCACCATCTACAAAGATGACCAACCAATCAAACAACTCATTTAATGTCTCATCCCCTGACACAGAAACTGCAGCCCTCCTACAAGCATAAGAAATGTCAAGTGACCCATAAGGTAGCATTGACTCTCTAATCACAGCTCGGAAAAGCTGAATTTTAAAAGGAGATGCTCAAGCTTTATTCAATAACTTGCAAACCTTTTGTCACCTGCTGACTTGTAGAAGACAGACCAAGATAAACAGGGAGTGAGTTCATTTAAAAAAGCCCACTGCCAACAACAGCCCGGAACTGAGTGACTTGATAAGATAAGATCCTCAGCATAGACCAGGCTCCACAAGGACTGAAGCACAGGAGAACAAATACAGTCCCTAATCACCAGTACACTTACAGCAGCTTTAGAACAAGATAAAGATATGAGCATTGTTCCCCTATCTGGTCGCTTATTATATCATCTGTCACAGAAGGCTACACTGAAACTAGAAAGAGCCCCAACAAGTGACCAATCTTTCAAAATGTTCACTTTTGTATGCTCATAATGAAACCAGCAAACTACCCAGATACAGTGTATGGTATCAAGATCTGCATAAAAAAAGCACCTGTGTGATTTTGAAGGTACATGTCATTTAGTATAGAGACACCCACCAGTTCCACAGCTCAAACGAACCCCTCCCAGGACATGCTGCTTTAACCCTTCGCGCTGCCAGACAGTTAGCTCAGCGCAGGCCTCTCTCAGGTCGCTGGAGTGGAAGCCATCATACACCATGGTGTGGTTGTAGGTAGGGTTGATGGAGCGCTTCACCACCCGCGTCTTCTGACCACTCTGCCGACTGGCGTCTGGGAGTATGTAGCTTGTGGGGTGTGGATTATAAATAAACAATTACATTCAGATTCAAACCACAATTCAGTTATATAGGGTGGGTATATGCAGATTAGATGTTTAACCTTACATTTACCCAGTAAATAAATAGTCAAATTATATTCTACAAATAAAACTGCTGCAAGGATAGATAGATAGATAGATGACAAAATATCAGGAAACATGTTGCAGAACTGATGCACCTTCTGACAAAGGAGTCTATAAAGCCCCCTTTGTTGGCCAGGAGACCTTGAGCCTCCCGAAGCCAGATGTGAAGCTCTCCTGTCAGAGGCAGTCCACCACCTTAAAACACACACACACACACACACACACACACACACACACACACACACACACACACACACACACACACACACACACACACACACACACACACACACACACACACACACACACACACACACACACACACACACACACACACACACACACACACACACACACACACACACACACACACACTATGAGACATGTGATTAAGGATTAAGGTGAGACATAACTTCCGTCCATGATGTGGTTGCTCTGCTCACCTTCAAATCCGTCTGGGATGAACTTTATAGAGAGCATGATGGTCCCACGACTAGTAATGGAGTCTGGATTCAAATTAACCTGTGTCAAGGGGTGAAGGGTAAGCCGAATAAAGAAAAAAAATATAAAAGCAAGGGAAAAAGTACAGGAAGAAAGATATAGAAAAAGCCAGGGGGAGGGAGGCAGAAGTGTGAAAAACAGGAAAAGATTAAGGTTACATAAGACCTTAGTTGAAATTCACAGCATGTCTTCCTCTCCCAGATACAAGAGACACTCCTCACTGTACTACTCTGTGTATCCAACAAAGATGCCAAATTGCTGTTACACACACACACACACACACACACACACACACACACACACACACACACACACACACACACACACACACACACACACACACACACACACACACACACACACACACACACACACACACACACACTTTGTATGCAATTCTTGTCAGCTCTTCCATACCCGCGGCTGCAGGTCCTGCCACAGAGGCAGAGTGCAGGTCCAGTCCCAGAGGCCCAGAGACACCTCCACCTCCCCCAGGAACACGTTCCTGCTCAGGTTCTCGGCGTGCCATACGGACAAGTTCAAGGTCCTGCTCCGCAGCTCTCCTATCCGCACTTTATACTATGAGAGAGGAGACCAGAATAAAGAAGTAAACTTTAAATCTGGTAATTTATTGATAGGATATCTTCAAGATACAAATGACTGCAGTGCATGTTGTAGGACACGTGGAGGAGAGCTGAGGGACAGATGGCAGAAGGGGGATATTTGTGAAGGATGCCACTTTATGTAATATGTAAATGAGAGTGTCTCACTCGGAGCGTCTGATCATAGACTGGGTTAAGTGTCTTCTTCTTCACTGCAGTTTTCTTCTTACTGTGACTCGACTTGTCCGGCAAGAGATAGCTTTTAACGTATCTGTGAAAAATGCACACACATAAGACATTTTTTGACTGACTTTGTACGTAAGCTTGTTGCTGCAAGATGCACATTCACACATGTACTGTCACTTACGGATCAGAGCAATTCTTGCGTGCTGGAGCGATGTCCTCGCAGCGATACACTTTGACTTGCAGCTCCTCCTTTTGGGTGTCGTAAACCAATGAGAATTGGATACTGCCCCTCACCTCCACCAATCCAAAATCCCCTGAGCTGAACAGACTCATCATGCTTCCACTGAGCTATAACACATGCAGAACAGAGATCAGCTCCTGCGTCATTGTCCGGAGCTGAGTCATCTTGCGTCGCTGGATAGCTAATTGATCAAGTGTGTGTGTGTGTGTGTGAGTGAGTGAGTGAGTGAGTGAGTGAGTGAGTGAGTGAGAGTGTACCGTGTAGCCTGAATGAAGGCTGCCGGTGGAGCTGCTGGTTTTCAGAGAATTTGGATCCGGCTCTGTCAGGCAGCTGCTCAGAGAGTCAGTTTCCCCGTTGTGACCGTCAAAGTCTTCCTAAAGGCACACGCACGCACACACCAATTATTCTCAGATACAGCGTCACTAGCAATCATCTCTGGCCCTCTCCCCATCCACCATATATCATGTCCTTCAACTACTTATAATATAAATATTGAATACTCCCCTATTAAAAAGGCAAAATGAGTGAGAGATAAGTTAGACATTTAAATAATTCACCTCAGGTTCCTCTGAGTAGCCATTACTTCTTCTTTCACACTCTATGAGCAGAATGATTTGAGAATGAGTTAATAATACTAAGAGACAGCTAAAGAGGTACAGAGGCATTGATTGAGAAACGTCCATACCTTTGGATGATGAGGAACTATTGCTATGCTGGAGACCCTGGAATTGAAGATAATTATTCATATTTAGATGATTTTTTTTCAAGCATGAAAAAAGCAGCAAGCACACACACACACACACACACACAGACCTGTGCTAAGGGTGTTTTTGTTCTGGGTGTGGGTACAGGTTTCAAACTTCCTTGACTCCTGAAAAACACAAAGAAGATATTGGAAAATGCAGCTCCACACACGTTACAAAAGTAAATAAAAAATAAATAATTTTCTGTGACTCACTAACCCGCCACTCTCCTCTTCTCTTCTGTCCTTCAGTCTTGTCTCCTCAGGAGTGGTATTATTGTTGCGGGATGTTTCCTCTCTCTCTTCATTGAACAGTTCAGCCAGGGGCACATCTGTTACCATGACAACAAATGCAGAACAGTCACTGGGATATCCCTATTACAGTAAAGAAAACAGCCCCACAGGCCTGTAAATGTAATACTGCATTAACTGAAAACGTACCTCTGTTCTTGGTCTTCCTGTGGCGTATGGTGGCGTGGACGAGCGCACATCCTGACGTCCAGTTGCGATGGCGTTTGCTGAGTTCCTCGCTGAACCATGCTCCTGACAGGAAGCGGAAACGTGACAGATCTGTCTCTGTCTGCTGGAGGACCCTGCATCATTGAAATGACATACAAACATGACCAACTGTCTGTTAAAGTCAGCTGATGTCAGCCATTTTCCCAAACTAAACAGTCACAAAGATGTCAATTCTGCTCATTAAAAAAACCACAAAATTTGACTTGCCAGGTTCCCGTTTATATTAACGGCAACATGTTCACTTCTCTTTGATACATTTGCCACATTGATAGTAGAGCTGAAAGGATTAGTTGATTAATCAATTAACCAATTGATTTGTCAGATGCAGGAGCTGCTCCGCTCTGTAGGCAGAAACAATTTCATTGTCTTGTTCTTTGACTTCCCCCACTGAGGCAAGTTCGGCAGCTGCCGCTAGGCCCAGACCCTCAAGAGCCCCCAAAAGCTTTGGGTTCACAGTGTAGCAATTCATTTGTTGTAATCTGACTAATTGAAAGTTTGTTTGGAAACGTGCATTATTAAAGCACAATATCAACCGACATGATAATGGTCTTAAAGTGGGTCCTGTATCATAGAGGTTATTTCAGATGGTATTAAGCTTACATGCTTTCATATTACCAAAACAGTCACACAGCAAACATGCACTCGTACAAAAAGTGTTTTTTCGACCTTAAACAAAAAATGCTTGTACTGCATAATACAATCAAGGCATTATCATCCTATCAACTTTTTTGACTTGACGGTGAGTTGTCCCTTTTGATAGGAAGCGTCAGATCAATACAAAGTTACTCTGAGAGGTCATCTTCATCCAATGATGTAACATTTCCAGATGGGAGTTTTATCCTCTAGGATGACAATGGCCCCCATTCACAGGGCACGAGGGGTCACTGAATGGTATGAAAATTATGTAAATCAGTCACCCGATCTCAACCCAACTGAACACCTATGAGATATTTTAGACTGATGTGTAAGACAGCGCTCTCCACCATCACCACCAAATGAAGGAATATCTTTTGTAAGAATGGTGGAGAGACTTGTACAATCTATCTAACTATGCAACCTTACTGAGATATTTAATGTAGTCATTTCCTTTCATTTGCCACCTGTATGTAAGTGTAAATCACTGGACAAAACTGACAGCTAAAAAGGATAAACAGTCACCTCTGACCTTACACGTCCTTCATCGCGATGACGCAGATCCAAGTCCCGCTCTAAGACCTGCAGGATGGTGGACTGCTCCTCTTCTGTCAGGTGGCTCAAGTCAAGAGAAGAGTCAACCAGCTCCCCCTCCATCCCTGAGTGAGAGGCAAAACAACAATCCTTAAACAAAAATATGGCACATATTCATCTCTAATTACATGTGAACATAATTGTTCAGAAAACAATCCGATCCCGATCATTTTGTGGTTTGTATCCTATCATCTACTGGCTTGACCTGCGAGTTGATTCTGAAAGCAGTTACAAGATCTCGAGAACAAAGTGACACAAAGCAGGGTTCAGTTCACAACATTCTGAGGGTTAAATGAGACAAACAAGGATATATATATATAGTACATTTTTTAACAATTGCTCCACACTTAGATGACGTGAGAATAGAAAGATGAGAAAGAGGCACCAGAGGAAAGGAGGATTGGTTCAAGGTTGGTTCACGCAGATAAATATTCAGGTAGGAAAACAGTGTTACAATTTATGATACAAGTTTATGTTATCAATAATTGAAACAGATGAGTTTTTACAGAAGGGAATGTAACATATTCACAACAATAATTAAGAATTGCATGCAAGTCGGTCAGTGTAACACTTATCAGTTCAATTTTCGAAGCACAAATGGACATTTGGAAAAACTGAAAAATGGGTTGAAATATCCAATTTTTCATTTTTTCCCGCCTTTACAAATTAAAAAAAATTGGATCTTTAAACAATTTTCTGTTTTTATTCAGAGGATCAGAAATTTAGAAAATTACAAAATTGCGTCTGGGCTCCAATTATTCAATACTGCAATGGTATTCTCTCCCTCATTCCGCCTAGCTACGTCCAGCCCACCCACTCCAAACCATCATTTACAAGCACCTCTGACCCCAAAGTCTATCAGTTTTTTTTTTTTTTGGTCCATATGCAGTTAATAACCTGCATATTCCGCAAAGTAGAGGGAGAGAATACCATTGCAGTATTGAATAATTGGAGCTCAGATGCAATTTTCTCAATTTCTGATCCTCTGAATAAAAAACTGAAAATTGGAAAAACAGGTTAAAGATCCAATTTTTTAATTTGTCAAGGTGGAAAAATTGGATATTTGAACCCATTTTTCTGTTTTTCCAAATGTCCGTTTGTGCTTCGAAAATTGAACTGATAAGTCATACGCCCGCTGATTGAATTATCATTTCTAATCAGTCACACACCAATTACAGCCATTCTCACATTAAGGCAGTCCATTTAAATATGACTCCCTCCTCGCTGATCCCTGAACATTTTGGCTTGCTAGACCAGTGTTTCCCAACCCTTTGCCCTATGACCCCTTAAAACGAAGCACTGTCCACTTTTGGATACTGACAACTTATATTGACATATGCAACATGTGATTCCTCACATGTTGCATATGTCAATATAAGTTGTGAGTCGATTTTTCCTTCTTAGATTGTTTTATTGGAATAGTTCTTGAGGCCTTAAAAGTTTAAAGTGTCAAGAAATGTCAAGATATTATTTTATTTTTATTTAACAGGCATATGTTTTATCTTCTATCTTATTCTGTGAAATTATCTTGAGATACCTTTGGAGTTTATCTTGTGGTTTCTCATTGTTAAACCATTCAATACACTTAATCACAGATCATTTATCAGTGTCCTGTAGCTTTGGTGCCTCAGTGGGCGAGGACACATGCTGTGTCAGGTAGCTATTCCTGTTTTTAAATGTCTTTCCTTCGCTCCTGCTCTAAATGCTCTCTACTGTAGAGTAGTACTTAAATTACAAAAGGCTTGGGAATTAAACAAGCTGTCATTACGTGCTTTGACACTTAGGAGCATGTTAAAAAAGGAGGAAAACAAACGTCTGTATGTAATTAACTAACCTGCTGCACCACAATATATCCTCTGTGTGTGTGTGCGTGTGCGTGTGTGTGTGTGTGTGTGTGTGTGCGTGCGTGCGTGCGTGTGTGTTGCCTTGAGGCGGTTACCTTTGAGTAATTAACGCATGCGCAAAGCGTTTCTCCTGGGGGTTATGGGTTTGGCAAACAGAATATCATGCAAGCGCACCACAGCTTTCACAACCTGACACCTAAACCAACACAAAGAAAATTATAATATTAGAGTTAGTAGTGGATGACATTAACTGTATAATGTATTGTAATAAGTAATATTTGAATTAGTGTACTTATCTGATTAAACAGTTGCTTTCCTTTTTTACAAAACGTAAAATGACATTTATTTTCGAAAGATTAATAAAGTATCTGGTCAAGCTAATTTATATGAAGTTTCCTTTAGGAAAAATAGGCCCATGCAGCACTTTCCTCATAATGAACAGCGCGAGAGACAGGACACCTGTCGCCACTTTTGGATTAAAGGTTAAACTCTCCCCTTTCACATTCATTACAAATACACACATATAAACATAAAAAAAAAATGTTTTACCTTACTTGAGAGCTTGCGCGTCTTCCATCTGTGAAAAGTTTCGTGAAAAGTTGTCCAGATTGCGGTGTGTGTCGATGTCGGTCGAGGTCTGTGTGCAGAGTAAACGGAGTGAGCACGCCCTCCACACAGAGGCCACAGTCAGCTGGGAGGCGAGCATGAGGCGGAACAAACAGAAAATACAGAGAGGAAGGTGTGTGTGTGCGTGTGCGTGTGCGTGTGTGTGTGTGTGTGTGTGTGTGTGTGTGTGTGTGTGTGTGTGTGTGTGTGTGTGTGACACACACGGATGTTTCACCAAATGGCAGGGTGGAGGTGGGATGTAACTTTCCTTCTTGTCCACACCTGCTAAACACACATTTGGCCACACACTAAGGTTGCTGCTGCACCCACAGTAGCCTACTATGCACACATATGCAAATATGACACATATATATGCTTGTTTTAAAGGGAGTAAAGCTAGCAGCACATGATGTCTGTCTCAACTTTTATGTCAACTTGTGTGCGTGTGTGTGTGTGTGTGTGTGTGTGTGTGTGTGTGTGTGTGTGTGTGTGTGTGTGTGTGTGTGTGTGTGTGTGTGTGTGTGTTTGTTGGGGGAGGGTGCATTCAGAGTGAGAAAGACCTGTATTCAGTCCTGTCCTTTGTCAACAGACTTGGATGACAGCCACACTCAGTGGCCAGTTGGGAAACGTTTTTGTGTGGGCTTATTCAAGCCTGTATAGGTCCTGGCTCAGACTGCATCTGGTGCATCCAACCAGCTATCCCGCTGCTCCCCTAAAGGCCTCCATCAGTGCTCTGTCCCTGCTGCATGCTGAGATCCCTACTGACAATCAGATATGTGCAGATTAATAGGTGAGTCTTATCTATAGATACTGGGAGTATGTCTCTGGTCGCACCCAGATTACAGCCGAATCGGTTCACTCACTCTGCTGGTATGGGCATATACTGTATGCACTCAACACATAACTGTATAATGTCTGACTGTGATTAGCAGTTACTAACTCCTCATTTACATGCAAAAAAGCAGACATGACACACACACAGTAACAGGTGTTTATCCATAGTTTAATCAGGCTGCCAGCCTTTTTAAGCATTTTTCATTTTAATAGTATCACAAAAAACTGTTCATATTAAACGTAGCCAGCATTACCACGAGTAAACAGGGTCACATCACATCTCTTTGAACTGTTATTAAAGGGTTAAAGCTGATATGTATATAATATCATTATGAGCAGTCAAACAGAAATCTCCTCAATGAAAATTAATTTATAAAAAAAGACTAGAGCTATTGACAAGTTCAAAATAAATACACACACAAATCAGAGGAGTGGTGCTAAAACCATATTGTAAGTAGGTATGAAGTTTAAATGACTATTGCTAAGATTATAAAGCTTAATTTCTATGTTCCAAAAAGTGGGATCTATAGGGACCTCCAGGAGTTGTTGAGATGGCTCCTTAGGGTCCCCAGCTAAATCATTTTACTCACTGCAAGTAAATAAAAAGATATAACATACATAAATATTTAAATAGTTGGTTTCAATAAAACACTAGAAAGTTATGCAGCTCCTCATTAAAAACACAGACATCCTCTGAGATGATGGGCAAAACCAACAACAGTCTCATTTTGGTCTATTTTAGGGTTCTTGAAAAACATTTAAATGCCTGTTATGACCTTTTCTGACCTACTGTCTACATTGGGATTATATTACTCTTTCCCATAACCGCACTGTACTATTTACACAGTTAAAACAACTGATTTGATACAGCTAGTTGCTTGTTGTTTGTAGGACAAACACTTAACACGTAGCATTGGTGAAAATGTATGGTGGGTTTGGTCACAAAGATGAATCGCTGAAAGTGCTGGGAAAATCAGAGCCTTTTTGTTTCTCATTTGTCAGGTTGTAGGAATACCAACAGCCAAAATGTCTCTGGAATATAAATACTATACAAACACAGTGCACAGACACTCGTTACACAATGCGGTATTCTGAGAAAAATATCCTCCTATAAACACACCTATCCCCTAGGGGTACACATGGGGACAAAACCAAAAATGACAGGGGCTCAGAAAAAAAAAAACCCACTGTCGTCAGACCTCGATGAGTCACTGCTCTGCTGTCCTCAATCCTCGCCTGTTTGTCCTTCATACATCATGTCTTCACTGTGGTTGCTCTCTGTGTGAAGACAGGCAGAATTTTGATTTGGACAGATGGGTTTTGTGATCAGAATCCAAATACAATATAGAGGAATATTAAAGGTGAATCACATTGCACATTGGGTGCTGTTGATCACTCCTGCCACCAGAGGCTGCTGTTGCACCAACAGACTGTCACTTAACTCAGTGGCACAGACACATTTACATGCATGCACTTAAACTGATACAGTCACGTCAAATTCTTTGTTCTCTAACACCTAAGTGCAATAAACTCACATGGGGTCATAGCTGCTCTGCTCTTTGGATTTGAGGAAGCGCATGGCGAAGAAGCCGCCTGCCTGCACACACAGCACCAGTATGATGCCTCCGATGAAACTGGACATGTCAAACTTGGCCTGGGAGAACTCAGAGTTGGTGTTACTTCCATCACCTGGACGGAAAGAAAAGGAAGAGTCAGTGAAATTACATGAAAGCAGAGTGGGTTGGGAAAAGTTTTTTTTGTTTCTAATTAAAATGACTGAGGGGCTTTGGGGAACATTTTACTCAGCTCTTATGGGAATAATAAATGTCTGACTCAAGAGGGAGGGAAGGGGGCGGGGAGGGATGCTGGAGTTGATACAATTTACTTGAGTCACCTTCACTTCCTCCATCAGCTACAGTCTCTACAACTGGGAAATAAAACATCCACAAGAAATGAGAATTACTGAGGTTGCAGATAAATACATTTAGTTAATTTTGGATTTGTATTGTTTGCTAGCTACCTGTGCACAATTCAGACACCCTAGTCCAGCTACAGTTCATGCCGTTGTCTGCCGAGTTGCCCCCATCAGTCACACACATGCCTGTATCATTACCTGAGACAGAGAGAACAAGCATTTTAGTGTGTGTGTGTGTGTGTGTGTGTGTGTGTGTGTGTGTGTGTGTGTGTGTGAGATGTCTGCGTTCCTGGCATACTAAATAATTCAGTCATCTTGTATAAACCTGGGAAGCTTATGTTACAGCAGCTTTGATGATTGAATTACTATCAAAGGTCATGGAGGTGTGTGTCTGCATGTGTGTGTGTGTGTGTGTGTGTGTGTGTGTTTGTGCGTGCATGCGTGTGTGTGTGTGTGTGTGTGTGTTTGTGTGTTTGTGCGTGCATGTGTGTGTGTGTGTGCATGTGTGTGTGTGTGTGTGTGTGTGTGTGTGTGTGTGTGTGTGTGTGAGAGAGAGAGAGAGAGAGTGTGTGTATGTGAGTGTGCGTGTGTGTGTGTGTATCACCATCTGGACAAAGCCTCCAGACACAGCCTGTCAGGTTGAGCATGGACTCGCCAACGCACAGGTCACATGACTCAGCTTGAGAACAATCTGTAGGAGAGACGGATCTGGCAGTTAATTAGAAGTGTCACTCAAACCAGATAATTGATCAATGCACAATTATCTTCCTACAGACACATTTTAACAGCTTTTAATTATTGCAAGACATCCCACCAGTCTGGACAATGTTGGAATAGGCAAAAATTCAAGAATAATGCCAAAGAAAAGGGAATAGATTCTCATTCACCTCTCACAAGATGATTATAAGTTAAAATGTACCGGAGAATAAGCCATCCTCACAGTTATTAGGGGAGATGTTATCAGGGACTCTTGAAGGAGATCAAATAGCGAAGTCAAGGAAAGGAGATATCAAATGCCAAGTGTAGGAAGACACAACAACATAAGACCAAAATACACCGCAATGTCATACAATAAGTTAATAAATGGAAGACATGTGGATGGACCCATACCTGACTGTGGGTACACAGAGGGCACCACTGCTAGAAGCAGCAGTGTGGAGCAGAGGACCTTCAACACCAACTGTTGCATCCTGACAGCCACAGAGCGCCAATACCTGCAATTGACAGCTGAACACTTTGTCGTTTGGAGAATAATAAAGGTGTCACCAAAACAGTTTCAGTAAAAATATCTTCTGTAAGTCCTCAAAGGGGTATCCAATAGTTGCTTACAGTATAGAGAAATGGCTCCTGGCTGAGACACAGAGAGAAAGACAGGAGACACAGAGATCTGTGTAACATGAGTAATACCCAAACTTTGTTTCCTGGCAACCAACTGGCCCACCTCAACCCTCCTGAAATACACACCAGTTTGGACAGAGTGACACCTGTTTACTTCTGCATGCAGTGCACACACTGCATTCACACATATGTCCTTACAAACACCATTAACAATATTGGGACACATGGGAACATTAACTGTACATTTTTATGCAAATAATCTGCAGTCAATAAACTTTTGTAGTAGTCATGCTAGTCATTAGGGATTCAACATTCAAATCAAATTAATCCTCTGCAACATTATTGTCTTAACCACATTTTATGGTAATCCATCCAATAGTTTTGAGATATTTCAGTGTGGACCATTAGAGCACCACCGCGACCATTGCTAAAATATATACTTGTAAGACAACATTCTATTCTTTCAGATTTTTTTTTCTTGACAAATACAAGATACTTTCACCTATCCAGGCAACACAGTCTTGAAATTAAACAACCTAAAGGGAAAATCCCTCCTTTGTTCACTCAAAGGCAAAGGGTTTCAAGTATCTTAAGCGCTCACACGCCAATTAAAAGTAGCAACCACTGTTCCAGGAAATAAACTAGAACCAGCTGTGTGAAGTGTGAAGTGAAGTGTGAAGAGTGTGAAGACTCAAACAAGTACATTTACAACAGGCATCTGCTGGAAAACATCTGTTTAAGACACTTTATCAGCAACATCAGGGTGCTTGTTTTAATCAGGGATGTGTCTGATACAGTAGTTGGGAACAATAAAATTACAAATAATAATAATCTGCTTTTTGATTAATCATGCACAAGTAGAAGGAGCTGATGGGATTACATATAACTAGATTTGTACCTCAATTTCATGTGACAAATACAATTGGCTAATTGATTATGTGTCTTGAGTGATCCAATCCAAAAGGACAGCTGTGGTGTGAATGCATTTAAAACACCCCGACGTTGGCATGTGTCTATGTATACACAGTAGACAGCATGTGCGTCAATAGTCACCTCAAATGGGTCACTGACTGTGATGAAGTGCTACCTAGTCACTTGTCAATCAATCAATAATTGACTTATATGACAAACAACTCAGACAAGGTTTTAAAGTAGGTATTCAATAATTACTGCAATACTTTTCACTAGCTGTGTGGCCAAGATCACTGATCTGATCACAAATCAATTACAAGTTTCAGACACATTCTAACAGTCACAACTATTAAGGCATAATCTGAATATACAGCATCTGGACACAAGAAAGGTTTGATATTATGGATATTGATTGATGTCTAGAAGTCTGATTGATCACTTTGTGGAATGGTGATGTGGAAATAAGACAAAAGGGTGCCCTACTCCAGTTCTACACATGCAAATGCACCAGCACAAAAAGTACAAGCCTCTGACCTGCAAAGTGCTGCTTTGTGATGTAGATGCACTGAGTCACAGCCCGGCTGCAAGGCCTCAAAGTCAGGTGCATTGAGCCCAGAATTACGACACTCTTTTCAGCTTTATGCAGTGAATTACACCATCACCACCTCCTCCATTCACACCGACGTGGCTCATGTACACCCACATCTCATATGCTCTCTCACACATTTTCTGGGTACATGTGCAGCTCTACAGGGTGGCTGTTTGTGTGTCGACGTGCCAAAAAAAAAACTCAAAGGGATATTCTGCAGTCCTGTCGAGCACGATCTCTTCCTCGACGGATGCTCCCACTGCTGGCCAAAAATCGATACACCAGCGACAAACTAGTGGATAATGCTGCAATTTACGAGCAAAGGACCTGTTAGTATTACAGTGTTACAAATACACATATGTGATATAACGGAATAAAAAGACATTAATGTAAGGACATAAAACAGGGATCCATTACAATAGAGTTTTAGACGAAAAACAGCTGTAATTTTGCAGTAATTTGGAGACGCTCGACATTTTTGAAGGTGACAAGCGTTGCATTTCAGATCCTCAAGGTGACGTAGGAGGGTTTTATTGGCAGGAAGCGTGTCCTAATATGGCTCGAGCAAGACTAGATCCCCCCAGTTAGCGCATTGATATGCTCGACCACGTAGACAACCGTTCAAGCCATCCTGCAGCACCCACGCTCACTATCAAACCGGGGAAGCCTTGAATTCCCTGCTGCTGTTAAAATACTGTAGGTCGACTGAGGGGCTGTGTTTCTATGTTAGCATGCTCAAATAAAAAAAATAAAAAAATCAATACATTAGAAAACACGCAAAATAAATGCCATTCCTGGTTTTGTTTGATTACCAGAAACTCCTCCACATCCACATCTATACAGGCACGGTCCCATAAGATTTCTAAATTATTTTAGGGATATTGTGGGTATCCCTAAAATATTTGAATTATTATTATAATTATTAATATTATTACATGTGTGAACCTCATTATGTACAATCTAAATAGTGTCAGAGAGTCTTGAAGTCTGTGATCAATTTTGAGACTTCGGTTTGTGCTGATGTTGTTGTATTATTATTATTATTATTATTATTATTATTATTATATGAAAGTCATAGCCGGGTTTTGGCTATGAAAGGTACAATTATGTCATTGTCTGTTCATTTAGGTGGATGGTTTTCACTTGAAGTCTCAATCTGACATTGTTGCTCTGCAGGACATCTCCCCATGACTCATCCTGATGCGTTTCAGCACCGTGGACAGCGCCAGCCCTGAGCTCTGTCCCCCGCAGCTCTACACCTCTGAGCCCTGCCCAACACAAAACACTATCATCTCATTCAACCAGGCCCTCGGGTCTTATTGATAAATGTGTGTGTGTGTGTGTGTGTGTGTGTGTGTGTGTGTGTGTGTGTGTGTGTGTGTGTGTGTGTGTGTGTGTGTGTGTGTGTGTGAGAGTGTGTGGTGGAGGGGGGTCTATTGGTAGTCATTATTTACAAGAAATGAGAGCAAGAGTGAACCGCAGTGGGAGGGGCGCCAGAGATGCCGCATTTTTCTGAATGAAATTACTCCTTGTACATCCCCTCCCTTGTCTCCCCGCACTTCAATGCCGGCACCTCATTGGTCGAGCCTCCCAGTCACTGACGTCAGACCGGCTCTCTTGTGGATGAGTCCGCGCGCAAGAGCATCCATTCTTCGTCCCATAGGCGCTCCGGAGAGATTGAAGAAAAAGAGATGCAAGAGACGCCAAGTGAGAGTTTGGTGCAACTTTGATGAAGACAGGAGCACGGAGCACGGAGCGCTGTCACACACAGGGACTGTCCTCCTTATTTAGACTGGTAGGCTACCGAGCATCACTGCGGACAGCATCGCCACATCTCCATCATTTGGCTTAGATCGTATAAGAGGAGAGAAGAAATCGGTTTAACTCTCGCAAAGGAATCACGAAATCGCGTTAATAAGGTAAGATGAATACTCTATTATATGCATGTTTTCGTGTCTGTGCGATGTGTGATCGTGTGTGCGTGAGTGAGTCGGGGACACCCTCTGTGGTGCAATGAACCCTCAATTGTAGGCTATTATACAACAGGGTCTTCCGCACCAGGAGGAGGGATATACCTTCATACTGAGATGCGAGAGGGAGGAGAATGAAAGACTCCTGGTACCCCCCAAAACCCTTCCTGTAGGATATAAGGAAAAAAGAAAGAATCTTAAAATCCGTTAATGTATTACAGTCACGGTGTGGTATTTCCTTTCAGTAGGCGTGCAGTACAGTTTGACATTGTGTTAAAGATTAAGCAGATAACACACCAGAGCATCTTAACAATGTATCAGGCGAATTCCTTAAATAGCCTAACTGTAGCCTCATTACTTTACAGTGTAGTGTCCCTCATGTTTGGACATTAACTAAAAGGGAAACCTCACACTGTAGCTCACTAACTTCATCTGGAAGTGAGTTTACAGATACCATTTTAACCAGCCACCCTATAAATGCATGGTGGGCTATATATCAGATCAGAATCAGAAATACTTTAATAATCCCAGGAGGAAATTATTTTTTAAGATGCTTGGATACTCCTGAAACGTGTGTAGGGTAGATCCAAAGGTGGAAGCCAGTAATAGCCACTAGATTTAGTGTGACATGCTAAACATGAATATAGGTTATTAATGGTTTATTAATTATAAT
The DNA here is from genome assembly GCA_023566125.1 of Zingel zingel. Lineage (NCBI taxonomy): Eukaryota > Metazoa > Chordata > Actinopteri > Perciformes > Percidae > Zingel > Zingel zingel. Next base: position 17,259,424 of record CM042330.1, on the reverse strand, counting down.
CAATGACAGAATATAATTGATCCATTCTTGTTTTAGTAACTATCAAGTTGAATTAAGCCTACATATTATAATTGATATGATTCGCGTGACTTCCTGCAAGACTACACATTGTGACGTCACTGACATTTCAAGGGCTTCAAGCAGTATTACTATATAAAATGTATTTGAGTTAATAATAATAAAACATTTATGACTGAAAAAAAACATTGATCTTAAGGGGCAATTATAAAATAGTCTACGTTTAAGTATTTTTCATCTTGTAATTTGTATTTTATTTGTGTTCTGTAAATGCATATTTTACATTGCACTGTTAAGGCTAATTTTTTTTAAAATAAATATCATCTAGGGACAAAATGGGGTATACCCTTAGCCTAATTAGTTAGGTAAATACAATACGTCTTTTATTAGTCTAATTATTGAATATGGTCCCAATAGGCTACTAACTAAATAAATCTATTTTTGAATCCCTCTGTACAAAAAACAAACAATACAAGACAATATAACATTACAAATGATAAGAGCAGGAGAGCTCAGGGCATGACAATCACTAATACCACTTTATGCACTAATCTATTAGATTACAAGAGCATAACATCTTAAATGCTCCATCACCACATTAAGTCCTCTTCTGCTCTGCCAGATTCCACATCCAGCCTCTTGCAGCTCCACAGGCTGAAACCACAGCTTTTGGTTAACGAAAGGCTGTTTAATGGACATATGGAGATGCTAATGACCCATTAGAGCCAATGTCAACATCTTTCTCCTTTTCTCTCTCTTAGGTTGGGTTTGTGTGACTGCTGAAAAGCCATGACCCTGAATGCCTCTGACCTGGGCTGGGATGAGTCCTCAGGTGCAGACCCCTTCTTCCCTCTGGATCGACTGGATAGCTCACCTACGTATGAAGTCCCGCCCCTCACAGTATGGGGTGTGGCCCTGTGTGTTTCAGGAACTCTCATTGCCACTGAAAATGCAATAGTTGTCACCACCATCCTGGCCAACCCGTCTCTTCGTGCCCCTGTTTTTCTGCTGCTGGCTAGCCTTGGATTGGCCGATCTCCTGGCGGGTGTTGCTTTGATCTTGCACTTCCTCTTCCTGTTCTGCGTTGAGCCAAGTGATTGGTCAGAATTGCTGACCTCAGGACTGCTGGTGACATCACTGATTGCCTCGCTCTGTAGCCTGATGGGTGTTGCTTTGGACCGATACCTGTCTTTAAGCCACGCCCTCACCTATGGTTCAAGCGAATCACGTTACAGAGCCGCCATCCTCCTGCTGCTGGTCTGGTTGGGTGCGTGTGTCATTGGGGCGGGACCTGCAATGGGATGGCACTGTCTGGGAGAGCCAAACTCCTGTTCTGTAGCACGCCCTCTGACCCGGACATACCTATCGCTGCTGTGTGGTGGCTTCCTGGTGGTTGTCATGGTAACCCTGCAATTGTACGCTGGGATCTGCCGTGTGGCGAGGCGGCATGCCCACGCCATCGCTACCCAGAGGCACTTCCTCTCTACCAACCAATCATATGCAAGCAAACACAGCAGTGGAAGGGGCTTCTCTCGGTTGATCCTGGTCCTCAGTGTGTTTGTGGGCTGCTGGATGCCTTTCTCCCTCTGGGGACTGCTAGGAGACGCGTCCAGCCCTCCTCTGTACACCTACGCCACCTTGGTGCCAGCAGCAGGCAGCTCACTGCTGAACCCAATACTCTACAGTCTGAGAAACAAAGACATTCGCAAGGTGCTGCTCCAGGCCTGCTGCCCGCACAGATGCGCACAAAACGCACACATACACTACCCTGTTGATGTGTAGACTGCCAAACCTCACCAGAGTCAAACCACCACACAATCTATGCCAGACATATCACTTTGTGTGCCAATACACAGATAGCTGCATTGACTATCATCCAGATCCAGAACATGAAGTCTCTCGAACTCCCACACACGCAAGAAGCACTTCTCCAAGAGATGAAGTCCCTCTGCAAATCAGAATGTTCCTGGACTGTTCTGGCTGGCGGCCATTTTGGGAGTACTAACTAAACGTACTGTCTTGTGTGTTCTTTGTGCCTCATCATCAGTCAATTGTAGCTCCACTGGATCCCCAGACTAAAACAATCACAGGGGTGCCATTTATGCCACTCATAGAAAGTGGATTTAATCACCATTGGCACTTTAAGGTGAGAGGAATGAGGAATGAAGAGGATGGGGTTTAAATGTAAGCCTGTCACAGTGTAATGTGATCCAAAGTCCTAACATTATTAACTTGATTGTCTAGAAAACACAATGTTCTAGATCTTTGAGATTCTATTTTGCACATGCTGTTACAGGCACTTTGAAAGGTACTGACCATATGTTCATGTTGCACAGCCTTTTTTGAAATGAATGAATATTTTATACCGATGAATAATAAATATACTTTTTTTCTACCGGGCAATGTCAGCACTCTTCTCTTTACTGCTGCTGAGGCTTTCAGTGTGTTTGTCTCCCTCTATCTCTCACTCTGTACCTCAATTAGGCACAAAATGCTGCTCTCTATTCCTGTATCCTAAACTAAAGCAATCTCCAACATAATCACTCTGCAAATTACTCAAAAGTCCTTTTAAAAACTACAAAGCAGCCTTGGTATTAGGATAAAGTGATTATGCAAGAGGTTTTGCTCTCCTCCTACTCATTTTCTGAACTTCAATGCAATTGATTCATGTTCTCACCCCCTACACAAGTCGGAACTGGGCACCGTGAAAAGGTGTCCATCACTGATATGAAGAAGATGAGTCAGGGATAAAGCCTGAGGAGTCTTATGCCAAGGCTTGACACTTGGGAACATGTTGTTCAACACACAGCATACACACACTATTCATTCTCACAAAAAATAAATCTAAATCACTGTAATTCATTCTCTTTATTAAAATAACTATAATCATTTGGAAATTAAAGGCAGGAGAAGCTTTGGCAAAGCATGCCATGTGATTGTGCTTTAACACAGGCACATTTAAAATGAAGGCACTTGAGAAATATGTGGTCCACACTTAACATCAGTCGGTTCTAATGTACATTTGACTCATCAGCGGCAGCTGATCAGATTTTTAGAAGAAGCTGATCAGTGACAAGTGTGGATAACCAACATAAACC